>BMAV01004013.1:85351-110451 GCA_019973955.1 Trichonephila inaurata madagascariensis
TTTTTTTATGGTTAATATTTACTAATAACTTATATGACTGTAAATAATATAAAAAATATTAAAAATTTATTTTAAGCAAATTTCTTTACACATTAGTTATTCTTTCACAATGCAGTCAATTTAATTCCTTTAAACAATATAGGTTTATACTAAAAGTTTCAGTCTTTCTAGTGTTAAAGTAAGTGTAGATATGCTAAATTGAGTTTATATTGATGTATTTTTGGTTGATGAAACATCTGAATTTTTTTTTAAATCAGGTATTGAATCAATATATTTCAGATGAATTATTTAATGTGGGGAAGTACATATTTATCAAAAATGTTTTGATATATTTTGGTTGAATGTTGTTTTACTGCTTATAAGGTGATATAGAAAATTGTTCTTGGACTAACTGGATTGTTCCTCATATTTTATTTATAAATTTGATTAAAATTTGCACAATTCGTAAAAACTATTATCATGAATGAAATATTTTAAGCCTATTGTTTCTAAATTTTAAAGTATTCGGTGCATACTTATCAAATACGTGAAGAACATTTATCGTCTCACATTTGCTAATTTAAAATATAAAATCATATGATTAATTTACAGGATGTAAGAGGTTCGCACCTCTCTCGCGGGCACCTAGATGTGTGGGGGGAAGAGATGAAACACTCGACATGATCCCACTAATGTATTTATTTCCACACTAAGAACAGACACAAATTCTACTAATAATAGTAAGAGAATGTCTCAATGTTAACCGTGAAAGTGGAACAACCACAGTAAAACGGGAGCAATTAGGAGACTATCAAACTTGATCTTTATTTTTATTAAGGATATAACCTATCATCCGATTTAATCTAATATCAATTTAATCTTAGTGAACAATCGTCACTGTGAAGTTTCCTCCTAATAAGAATCAAATCACTATAATTCTAATATTATACCTCAACTGGCTCGAGTATATCTTTTCTCCTTATCTCCTTCAGGCTAGTAAACCGCTCTTATTTATAGGAAGTTAATTTACGTATCATGATTCTCTTCTTCCAAAGGGTTGGTTGTGAATGACGTAAATTGATAGCCCAAAGATTTCCCAAGCGGATTAGTTGGAAAAATGCGTATAGATCCGTCACAAGGATATTTATGAAAGCTTGAAACTCATACTTATAATGGAACTATTTTGAAAATATTTCAGTAAAATATACGAATAATATTTTTATTTCAATTGATGTTAATCAAAAATATTTGTATTCATTAAGAATGTTTTATTTGATATTCGTTGTAAACAATGGCGTAACAGAGAATATTAGGTCCCCCCTATAAAGTCAGGTTTTGCCTTAAATATTTTACAAATTGGTTAAATACGTGCTGGACGTCAGTCAGGCTTTGGACACCCTAAGATCCTGCCCACCCTCGCGATGTTGGGTTGTACGGAACGCCACTAGTTTTATGAGAATAAGAACTTTTAACACTGAGAAATTTTTGTTACATTTTATATTCCGATACAAAAATTATAGTGTTAAATACCTTCCGGCTGTTATGCTGATTTTGTACAACTTTAAAGGGTGTTCAATAATTTTAATTATAAGAGATTTCTTTGTAGCTGAACTTATAGCATAATTCACACATAATCTTCATCAACATATTTACTAAAATCGTGCATATCTTTCACGTCTTACAGCTTTTTTAATACATTAAACATACATAGAGGAATATTCACTTACAACAAATAAATTGGGTTTCTTATTTAATCTCAATTCATTTTCAAATTACTTGTCTATTTTTTTTCTCAAAATTGTACATTGGATCTTGATCTCTTTTTCTAATTATCTTTATTGATTGATTTTGATTGTTTGAAATTCATTTAAATATATCAGAGGAATTTTACAGAAACTAAAATAAATTTTACATTATCAATTAAACATCATGTTAAATGTGTGTGTTCGAGCTAATTTGATACAAATAAAGAGATATAGAAAATGGAAAGAATTCTCTTCGAAGAAACAAAATAAGTTTTTAACAACAAAAATTTTCTGACAAATCTAAGCATATAATTCGAATTACTCTGTTTATGAAAATTAAATTGCTTGTGAAGAGTATTAAAATAATGATTTATTTTCCCCTGGAGATTTATTTTCTTCACATGATTTATATTGCTGTTAATGAATTGAATGAATGCATTTCTTAAGTAGTAGTACCAAAAGAAGTCAACCTATATATCACAAAATCTTGTGCTCTAATGTGGAGATCAGTCTCTTTTTAGCAGAAAAAGGCTCCATTACGTAAATTAAGACTGAAAGAGATATTTCCTAACCCTTAACTATAATGTTAAGTAACTATGCTTTTAACAGAATTTACTGTTGTTCCTTTGAAAAACGATTTACTTCAGTTCTTAGAGTTGGTGTTTTCAATTCAAAGATATATTAGTTCATAACTATTTTAACTTTACTCATCATCGAATAAAGCAAAAAGCTCTTAGTAAATTGCCATTTGCAAAAACTTCAGTTTCTTGAAATACATGAAAATAAAGTATATTAGAAGAAAACATAAAGCGAGAATTGGAAAAGTGAGATCCATTTGTGAGAGTGATATTGAATCCACATAATCCTTTTTTTAGTTTACGAAAGCATAAGTGATTTAAAAGAAGAATTTCTTAACTCATAATGTACAATTACGCCTTTATTTCTTGACACTTATTTATGCTTCAGCTTTTGAAACAAAAAATAAGACTTCAATATTTCTGTCATAGAATTGAGAGTTGGCATTTTATCGCTTAAAAAGACTATTCATTTTAAAGTGATGTAGTAATAGATGAGATAAATAATATATAGATGTGTATATATCTCTCTCTCTCTCTCTCTCTCTCTCTCTCTCTCTGTTTCCTACACCCTTCACTTAACTGTAACTGAGTGCGCCATACTTTCCAGCCTTAAAACCCCCACTGAAACTTTAGAACCCCGTACTGGGACCTTTTTTTGTAAACAGAAAGCGCAACAGACAGACGCAAGTTCTTTGTCTGCATCGATCCGCAGCATCTTCAAAGGTATAATTTTCATTTAACCGCATTTCTACTTTTAAGTGTAAACTTTAACTGTAAATATTTATTTTCTTGTAATATAAACATATGTACCATCTCCATCTCTCTGGCTGTTATTCGAACTCAACAACGGCAACAATATCCTTTTTTAGTTCCAATACAATCACTGTTTTCAATGAAAACATTTTTAATGTAGTCGCCCATCCGGTATAGTGGTTAGCAACGCTGACTGCGGTTCCGTTGGAACTGGGCTCGAATCCCGGAGCAGACTTGGATGTTTGTAAATGTGTAGTGACTTCGTGGCATGGGGGTACTTTAAATAGCCGTCAAGCCGCAAGTCCTCTCGTGAGGTTGGTGGAAGGGAAAGAGAGGTGGGAGGCCCCTGACCACCCCCAGGGTATTCTCCCTCTAAATTGGGGTGAAACCGAGCTAAATCGTTCTGTCACCTGTATGGTCCTCAAAGCTACGGCTAACGACAGGCGTCACTTAGCCCTTTACCATAATGAATTTCGTGGGCTTTGATCTGACCTTTGCCTATCAGGTGGCATTAGTAACAACAACAACAGTTTTAATGTTTTTTGAAAGGTATTTCTTCTAAAAATTTAAATTTCACATTTCTAGGGGGAAAAATCTTATGTTTCAACTGTAATACACTTTATGAGTGCATCATCCTGACTAGTTTCGTAAAATTATTTCTTGCTAGTAAAAGAATTCACTTTGTTATTATATTTTAATTAGTTTTCATTGAGCTTAACTATAAAAAACTATTTCCGACAGGAATGAAAGTGTTCTGTTTTGAGTTTAATACTTTATTAGAAAGAATACTTTCTTATTTATAGTTTTATAAAGAAATATCAATTCAAACTGATTTATTACATGAAACATCTCACGAATTAAATGTCATTTCCATCTGTTTTGAAATATTTTTTACCGATTAATTTTATCGACGAAGTCAGGATGAAGTTTTTAAGAAAACGTAAAGGTGATCTTTTTAACTTTTAAAAAAATTATACTCTCCAAATTTTCTACTCTTATAGAGTGTTTGAACTCTAGAATTCGATTTTAAATTTCACGAATGGTCATAAAATGTCTGGTCTAAAATTACAAAGCATTATGAATGAGCTAAAATGTTTGAAATGAAATGTTCTAAACAGAAAAATCAATCGTAAATGTTATAATATAACAATAACTAAGACTCCACTTAGTATTCAAAAGTTTATTAAAACATCAAAAATCTATTAAGCAAATAAACAGTGGGATGTTTTTTTAAACTGACACTATTCAGAGCCACCTGTAGCTTGATCTAACAACTGCAATGGAGACTAATAATGGCATTTGTATGGAGAGTAATAATGACAGAAAAAAAATTACTTCTAAAAATCAACGATGACGTTGCTGTAGTTTACCAAACCAAAAATCAGCATAAAAAAAAAAGGTATGAAAGCGAAATTCAGCTTTATGCTTTCACATTCAACAACCTCAACAGTAATTTGTGCTATTTAAACATGTAGACATCTCCGAAAAGCAGTATTCTTAGCTGAAGTGTGTCAGCTCTTGTGAGTATGTGATTCACATGATCAGCTTGCGCAATATTGACTAATCATCCACAGTTCCTCGCAAACTTAGTACCTACGTAAGGGGACTATGAAAGGGTACTTTATTGTTTAATGTCTTAAAAGAAACAGATAGTCACTGACAACTCTTCCAGGCACAGGACATACAGCCAAAGGAAAATAAATCAATAAAGGTAGTCATTAAAGGTTAGCCACGTTGTACCAGCCCGAAGACGTCACAATTTCCCTAGAAGAACTTGGTTACACTGTTACCAGCTGTAACCAACTAATATCTAAAAAGAACTAAACTCCCACTCACCTTTTATCTTGTAACATTACCAAGAAATACTCAAAATACCTCAGTATTTGATCTTACTCAATTGGATCGAGGGTTA
Organism: Trichonephila inaurata madagascariensis; assembly: GCA_019973955.1. Lineage (NCBI taxonomy): Eukaryota > Metazoa > Arthropoda > Arachnida > Araneae > Nephilidae > Trichonephila > Trichonephila inaurata. The sequence goes on from BMAV01004013.1 coordinate 90,319, forward strand.
CTCCATTCAGGGTATAACTCAGTGTTAAAATTGTAACAACTTTTTTCCCACAGCAACAAATTGCCACATAAAGCCAAGATATCTCAAGTGTGGAAAAGAGCACGTGACGAAATAATGTGACATAAAAGAGCCACATGACAATCACTATTGCATTAATTGTGATGTGTACTGGCATACCACCTGTTACACTAAATGCCCTAGATTCCCGAAGCCCAAGAAAGGAACTCCTATTACTAATAGATCAAACAGAAATTTTACCAGCAATAATGTGGTAGAGGGATTATACTTCGCCAATATTGTTTCTACAACAATATTGACGAAAGAAAACAAGAAAATAACGATTCCCCCCTCCACTCAAATAAAAAGGCTAATTCAAAAAGTCAAAATCATATCCAAATTTCCCCTTCTACCAAACATAGTGCCTCTGATTTCCAAAATATTAAAGATCTTTTTAAAATAGCAAATATATTCAAACAATTTCCAAAGTTAACTCAAATTCTCCCTACTCTCAAAAAAGCCAATGACTTTAAGCAACAAGCGTATTTAACCATAGAAGCGCTCTAAGATTAATTTCTTATGTTTAAAATTTATAATACTTAACTTAATTCCTTATTTTCAATTGTTTTCTAAATTTTTAATGTTCCATTTATTTAATTTACTTCCTATTTCTCTTCATTTCTCAATAGTTTAATTTTTTGTTACTGAGTCAGGCAATTTTAAACTTCAAAAGCTCACAAATCAAAAGGAACCATGTATTCCAACTGTCGCTGGGCATATGGCTCGCGAAGCGAACCTCCATCCCATATCATAGATATTAATGGTGCCAGAGGGAGTAGCAGTCCTTGGTGGAAAGGAACAACCTGATTGGTCGCTGGTACGTGGAGAGAGGGCGTGGCTATGAGAAACTTGGAGACCAAGTCAAAGTGGTGAAAAAGTCCATCCTGGAATGACTGAAAGGCTGCCTTGTGATCTACTCCTGCTGCCGAAATTCTGTCTCACACCATTGGTTCTCGCCTTCCGAAGCCACACCTCCTACCCACCAAACCAAGCTCACATCTCAAATCCCACTCAGTACCAGATAGGGAGCTGAGGGACGTGTCCACGTCCCAGCCTTCTGATAAAATAAAAACGATAGGCAGATGACATAAACTTGTGTCAGAAGAGATCTCAGATGTTATAATTGTAATAGTCAACGAATCATAGGGAACCATTGTTTGTCCATATATCACAGATAGTGTGGGATATTTCTGGTCGCGTGATGCATAAGGCGGTAAGAAATGTTGTGTAGAGAATTCACGGCGTAGTCTCTGAACACGGCAGATATATTAAATGTGGTCGAAAATCTTTTTCACGAAATCCTACTTTCCGTGCCATTACTAGTCTTCCTATAAAGTTTGGTACCATTTCTTAAGTTAGATCAAGCTACAGGTGACTCTGAATGGTGTCAGTATAACAAAATAACCATATCTATTACATGTTTTTGGAGTCAGAAACAGACTTAGTTTTAAAAAAGGTCTTTATTCTAGAATGAGTACATCTCTTCTGACGCAAGATGCAGAGAGAAAAAAACGCCACCGAAAATCTTAAGTGGGTTAAACACAAAACACCGATCGCGGCGTTCATGAGTGCACTTGAAAGTTAATGCTGACATATAGGGCTATTAAATATAACTATCTGGAATTAGACATGTTTATTGGCTAGGCCATATTTTCGGAAGAAATAAATGGGTGATTAGTTTGATACTCGAAGAGGTGTGGAAAAAAATAAAAGTGAAGTGCTAGATAGGGAATTTAATTTTTAATCTAATTTAATTATCCTTACATACATATATATATATATATATATATATATATATATATATATATTGAGTATAAAAAATAAAATAAGTTGTGGCAAATTATATAAATCTTACAAAGCAAAGAATGGATAAAAATGGATTTGAAAACTTATAAAAGCCCGCCAAAATATAAATAGACATACAAAAAGTCAATTGACCAAAATGGAAATCTATTATGTTTTCTAGAGCTGTTACTGATTTAGGGCAATGAAACAGGGTTAAGCTAGCTTTACAGAATCCTAACCTTCCCCTTCAGTAGAAAATTTCGACATATAATAGTGCAAAAAAAAGTGAAAAAAAATCCTAAGTTAACCTAATAATAACACGAGTGAATGACACGAGTAAGTGATTTTTTTCTTTTAGAAAATTCAGACACTTTAAGCCTGATTTAGCAAAATATATATAGTGATGACGTTAAGCGGCAGAATCTCCTCCAAATTGTGTAACATATTCATATGCAATACAACGTCTCAAGAAATGTCTGCGGGCATACGGGTTACTTGCAAAATAACGTTGTTGAATGGGCGTTGAATGGGCGTTGTGTTTTGGGCATCTGGACTGTAAGACAGTCCTCAATCCCATATCATGATAAGTCTATGATGGGGAGCTTGACGAATGTGGGGTTTTCCTTTCTGCTTAGTGGCATGACGGCGATTGGTTGGGCGATGGAATCCGGGAGTGCAAAATAACGTCTTACGTATTTTGTGTAATTAAGGTGAAACTTTACTTTTTTTAGTGGGGCAATAGTAGTTTTTATGTTTTCTTAATTTTTGTTAACCCGCCTAAATTATCCTTTTATAGTAAGAAATAATGATATTATTAAAACCTGACATATTAATAATAACTCTTGTACAAATAAATAAATACGAAATTATTTAATTTGTACAAAAAGTAATAAAACTCTACACCATAAAATTATAATAACACTTAATATTAAAGGTAACATTACTGCATTCATAATTCACAAAACACGAAAATTCAATTACTAGTAAAAAATATTTTCATATGCATTTTATTTTATTTTTGCCTACAGCTCCAATTCTATTTAGATAGTTATCAAGCATATTTGTATGGAGATCAAATATTTTTAATCCCTTACTACATGGAAAAGTGTGTTTGTTTAAAGGAATACATTTCCGACATTATTTTTTTATACCATTGTTAATATATTTTAAATCCATGAATATAAAAAAAATTTATTTAATTGAATTTATTTAATAACTGGGGAAAACGTTTTATCATTTCAAAAATTAGACACAAATGATCTTTTTTTGTAATTTTTAAATAACTGCATGCCTGATACCATACGATGTAACAGAAGAAAAATGTATTATATATTTTTGTCTCAATACAGCAGTGCTTCTCAATGTTTCAATACTTGCGGCCCAATTTTCAATCATAATTTTCTTCACCCCCCCCCATATAATAACAATGCATTGAATGCAAAAATATATATAATGTAATTTGACGCTAAAACTACAATACTATCTTAATTATAAGCCATTCACAAATTATCAAGATAAATATTAAATTTTGTATATGTTACTCTTTCAAATAATAGATATTTTAAGTAAGTCATTTTTAAGTAATAGATATTTTAGGTAAATTATAGATATACTTTTAAGTAATACGAAAAGTATTATGTTGCTTTTCTTTTCTAATTTTTAAATTGGAACAGATAACAATAAAGGTGGGACGTATATATATTTTATGTCAGAATGTATTACGTTTTGCTTCCTTTAAGTAAATTTTTATAATAATATTTTATTCTCGACTTTTTCATATGCTCGCGCCCCCTCGTAAGGCTATCACGCCCCCCCTAGTGGGGCGCGCCCCACAGTTTGAGAAACACTGCAATATAGTAACTAATGTCACCACTCACAACACAATTGTGGTTTGATGAAAAATTATTAAAACCAAGAAGAAAAGAGAAAGAGAGCGAGAGGAATTTGAGATATAAATATATTATGACGTTAAAAATGAAGAAAAATGTTTTATCATGTATAAAATATTTTATCATGTTTTACGTAAAATATACTCAAGTTTCTTTCTTTCATATTTATGAACTATGAGCATGTCTTAAGCTTGTACAATACCTTAATTTAAAAAAATAAATTGCTTTAAAAAAACAATCGTAATCTCAGTTACGTTGAATAATAAAATTATCAATTTCATTTCTTCTTTTCTTTTTGTAGAATCTCTCATTGAACATTTCTTATATTAGTGAATCCAATTTAACATTGATTTATTATTAAATAAAGAGTTGTAATATCTTAGCTAGGTATGTATGCTTAGCAATTTATCTTATTAATCTATTGATTTCGTTAATAATTTCTGATTAGCAATAGGAAGTCACCGGATTGAAATATGACTTCATTTTCTGTGAAAAAGGGGTTTTTTCCCCCCACTAACAGTTTTTTACAACATTTACGTGAAGCTAATACAGTGCTTCTCAAACTGTGGGGCGCGCCCCCTAGGGGGCGTGATAACTCAATGAGGGGGCCGCGAGCCTATTCAAAAGTCCAAGACAAAAGATTATTCAAAAAATTATTAATTTATTGAAAGCAAACAAAAAAATACATTCTGACATAATAAAAAATAAAATACACTTTTACACTGATAGAATGCACCTATAAATGTATCACAGTACTGCACAATGTATTTTATAATTAATTTAACAATAATAAGTTAAGAACAAGTTAAATAATTACCAGAGGTAGTCATATATAAAATTGTATGCAAAAACTTTTTTATCTTGATCATTTATACGGTTTTAAACCGGTTTTAAATTAATCCCTTGATTGTCGATTAAAAGTTACGCAATTCGCTCCACAATGCCACCATTTTGCACGTATGCACGCGTATGTGGGGTTTTGAGGGAGGGGGAGAGGGTATAAAAAATATAAGGAAATCCTCTGAAATAAGTAAATCCTTAACAAACATTGTCTAGGTAATTTTATTGCCCTTCAAAGCCTTTGGAATAATTTTATGAGTAGCAGTGAACAGAAAAAATCGTATTTTTGAAGGACGTATATATACGCCCTGAGCAATTTACGCACTGACTGAGCGAGACGTTTATATAAGCAGGCGGTAAGGGGGGCGTAAAAAATTATACTTTCGTATTGGGTCGCAAGTACTGAAAGTTTGAGAACCGCTGAGCTAATGTGTATCCAGAAACACAAAAATGGGCTACAAGTGGTAAATAATGTTATCTTGTCTTACATTTTACGGAATATTGAACCGAATTTCCATTTGTTTAATGTTTGTAGGATCGATTGTGACATTCATAAAGTCTGTTGGAAAGTTCATTTTTCTGTTTTCCATTACTGGAATATACGACCATCTAGATACATTTTAGAATATATGGGATGAAATTAAGTCACTTTTTATGGTGTAAGGCAATTTGGGAATGCATAGTAAATATGTTAAAGCACATAATTTATCCTATTTCAGAGTGACTAATAAGTTATTTATCAAAACTAAGTGAGATAATTCTCCCAACTTTTTGGGTCCTGCACTTTTTGAATAAATAGGGTTGAAACAAATAATTCGCCAAGTTTAAAGTACTTAAAATAAGAATTAATAATTACAAAGGTAAACAAACACTCGAAAGTTTTCTTTTCTTTAGTAGGCAATGAAAAATTAGAAAATATATTTCTTTACCTTAAAACTGATTTAAGGTATCCGGCTACTTTCGGAACCGTGATTTTAAAAAAGCGTATAAATGGATAATTTCCATGATATTTAGTGTCACTCAGATTAGAATACATGCATAAAATTGTTTTAAGGACATTGTGACAAAAAAAATTATTTAAATACAATATTTTGGCAAAAAATTAACTTAGAATAATCTTTTTTCAAAATGTTCTCCTTTAGTGAAAAATGCTTTTATGATAATAATACTTTGCCTGTATATAGCTCATACATCTCTACAAAGGCTCAACTAGAATTTTTGAAAAATTCACATTATTTTCAGAGTTACCACCAATTGAAATAATTATTGGCGTTTTTTTCTTAAAAGCGTTTCCCTCTGTTGTCTTAAGATATGGATAAACCCACTTCTAAGTTATATATTTCAGAAATTCTAGTTGAGCATCTGTAGAGAGGTCTGAGCTATACACATGCAAAATTTTATTATAATAGAAGCATTTTTCACAAAAAGAGAGCATTTTAAAAAAAGATTATTCTAAGTTAATTTTTTGCCAAAATACTGCATTTAAATAATTTTTTTTTCTCAAAATGTCCTTAAAACAGTTTTGTACATGTATTCTAATCTAAGTGACACTAAATATCTTGAAAATTATCCATTTATGCGCTTTTGAAAAATCACGGTTCCGAACGTAGTCGCGGATACCTTAAATATTTAAATATCAATTAATTTTAATCCATAGCAATTAAATAATGCTTATCATTCGAGATTGATATTTCTGAGAATGTATTGCACAATCGAAAAAAGGACTCAAAGTAATTTCAAGTAATATCCTAAATGATGATTTCTTACTTTTATAAACTAATTTAAAAACTCAAAGAGGGAAAATTAGAGATTTATTGAGGGTGAAAGAAATGTCGGTTCTCATTTTCAATGAAATAGATTCGCCACTTAAGTGTTTTCCAAAGAGTGGAAACGAAAACGGGTCATTTGAAATAAATCAAGGATTTCAAACGGCTTTAGAAAGAGTTTGGTGAGAAAAAGGAATTGTTTATTAGGGGTACTAAATAAAAGATTTCAACAAGAACTTTTATTCACAGAAGCTCAAAAGCTTAAAAAGTATTTGGTCTGTTCGACTTTCAATAAATAAAAGCCATATTATGTATTATAATCCAGGTAGGATGCATTTTCTTTGTTTAAAATTTAAATATTTTTAAATAAAGGTTTGAAGGAAAGATATAAATATGAATATTCTATCCTAATGTATGTGCATAAACAGTGGCGCACACAAGGGGGAGGGTACTAGGAGTCCGGATCCTCCAAAGGTCTTGATTTTTTTCCCGATTGATTATAATTTTAAGTATGTAATACGTAAAATTTAATTAAATATTTGTTTTTAATGATTAATTTTATTAATCAATACTAATTATTTATTCAATAATTAGTTTTTCTTTTTTTTTTGTTCAAAAAATCGACAAAATCAAAAGGAGCATGATACAAGAAAGGTGTACTTTCGACCCTGGACCCCAACCCCTTGGAAAACTTTTGTGTGAGCTACTGTGCATAAACAATATCATTACATTCAAATAAATCCTTCTTTTTAAGTTGCTTTTTGTTATAAAGTATGTATTTGTAGATGCGTGTGTATGTATTAACATGTACGTTATGTATGTATTATAGAGTATGTATATACCCTTACCACTCTGGAATGACAAAAAATCATGAGATACCTTTTGCTATTACAGACACCTTCTTTTGCTTAGCAGAGTCCACTAATTGAACATGGAATTTGACCCTTAATTTCATTGGGATTTATGTCTGGGGATCTAAATGGCCAAATCATTCGACGGAATTCTTCAGAATTTTCTTGGAACTATTTCTACAGAAGTTAGTCCTTTGACTTGTTTGTCAACTTGAACCATGTCTTTTGGCCCACGAAGTTCATCAAAAGCTGCAAATAGTCTCCAAGTAAATGAAAAAAAATTCTTAAGTCATTTTTTGGTTCAGTTAGAACAGAGTACTCAATCTGTTCCATATAAAAACCTGCACTCTTTTGAAACTAACACACTGCCGTGCAGAAAACGTAGATACATCGCTTTGTGGGACCAATTCCGCATTCGAATTCTCGCATCAGCGCTCACCAACTAGAATTCTTCAGACTCAACAAAGTTTTTTCACTCATTTTGGATCCAAACGATATATTCACGAGCCCAGCAGGAGTGGTCTTCTGCAACCGTATCTATATCTGTTGAGATTTCAACGTCCTTCAACGTCTGTGGTGTGGAAGTTAGGAGAGGGATGCTGGTTTAGGTGTCATCCACGTCACATGACCTTGGTTCAAAATTCGAGATTCGTCACCAATAGCCCTAGCCTCTTCGAGACGAACGCGCGCGCGCGCACGTTCCATATCCATGCCAGCATAAAACACCGTTAGCTACCGAACGGCTCGTATCCGAGCCAGGGTGTTTCTCCCTCTCAAACCGAACGGCTCGGATATGCGCCACCCACATGTAATCTCAGTTTTTTGGCAATAGATGGTATTTTATGTACATAAGATTTGAGATGCATGTAGATCTGACCTTCTACTCGAATTGAGAGACATATTACTCACATACACGTGGTTTTTGTTTTATAAACATAAAGGGAAAGGAATGTTTTCAAATTGAATGCTTCACAACTGCTCTTGAAACGAACATGTGGTTTTTGTTTGTAGTGAATATGAGAGATTTATTTTTGCAAAAGCATTTGATTTGCGTTTGCAGTCTAATTTTTAATGGATAATTAAATCTGATAAAAAAAATTTGTCTTCTTTGTTTGTTTGTTTTTTTTTGTTTTTTTTTCCCCTTACTTTTTTTACAAGAGTGACTTTTACAAATGCTGACAATAAAATGTTTAAAAACTTGTACTTAAACAGAAAGTGACTGAAGTAAATAAAATATATTAATACGAAATATGTAAATCATATGCCGTTCGTATAATATACAGAATAATATTTAACAACGAGTTTATATATTTCGGTATTTTCATAGATTTAGGTTTAACTACACAAAACCCTCCGGGCTGTGAGAGACACTCGTGACAGAAACCTTCGGCCCTGGCGGTACGCACGCGTTTGCGTCCTACGTCCCGAAAGGGCTTGAGCAGCGTTATAGTGCGTCGTTAAGATAGCTTTTATTAATTTTTCATTCATTCAACTTTTTAACACATTTTCGTAAAACTCAAGTTCAAGCTTTTTTTTTTTTTTTTTTTTGCTTTAAACTTTTCATTTTTCGCTGGGGAAAAAAAATGTGTATTGGTTTTTTAGCATTTTGCGTAATCTCTTTCGGCATGCGTTCATCTTTAGAAATAAGAGTAATTCTAGAAAACTATTTATAGGAATGTACTAGGAAAGAATGATATAAGCTATAAAAATATTATCAAATTTGGTATTTTATTTTGCTGGAGAGAACTCGCATATACTAATAACAAAAAAGTTTTAAATGCTAAACATCTCTCTCGTCCTTTGAAAGAATACTATACAAGGCTTAAATGTAATATTTTTGCAAAGTTGTCCACGATTTTAACGATGCTGTGTTATCAAAATTTAATCGCTAACGACTTTGTGAGATATTGAAGTAAAACATGATACATGTAATCTCTCGACTTTTAAAAATATCTTTACCATTTCTTCAACACATTTGAGACATAGTACATCTACATTAGTTTAAAAAGAAAAAATACATGTTTTTCCTTTTTCTAAATTTATATATAATACCGTGAAATGCTAGAGTACTTTCAAAGAAGAACGTACAACGCCTGACTAGCAAAAGATGGGAGTTTCCTTTCTGCTTACATAATTTAAGAAGGAATCGGTTTTTCTACCGGATTCCTTACGAAAATATCGAGAAAAAAGTACAACATCCTTTATAAAACAACAAAAGTAACAAAAGAAAAAGCGGTCTATTTGTAAACGAGATTTTAATCTATGATGTTTTCACTTGTTATTTAAACAAAAGACAATCTTTTAAGCTTCAATAATTAGAATACATGTTCATTGTAACTAATAAGTGTAATATATACAGATAGACATATCGACAGATGAGAGTGCGTGCTAGCGTGCGTGCGTGAGTGAGTGAGAGTGAGTGAGTGAGTGAGTGAGTGAGTGTGCCTGCGTGAGTGTGCGTGCGTAAGTGAGTGAGTGTGTTGGCGTGCGGGGGGGTCGACTTTATGCAGAGAAGAAAATACTACGTCAATTACATCATTCTGTATTTGGTATGTTTCTACGCAATATAGAGCATAAGAAAGTGTAACAGTTTTGATAGGAAATTCAATATCGATTTCTGCATCAGAATCGCTATTCATTGGCTGCGACAAATCAACAATTTTCTCTTCAATTGCACAGATAGGCAGGCCGTCATCGAATATGACAAAATTGCTGAAACCTTAAAATATCCCCTGGGTTGTGGAGTGGGAAGATAAGGAAGAAATTTCCTGTCCTATTCGAAACTTACTCGATAAGTTACCCTCATGACTCATCTCCACTTATAAAGTCTAATAATGATGTGCACCTTTTCCCGTCAAAATTTGCTGCTGCCAAGAAAGGTTTTTTTTTTCTGTTCCAAACAAAAGAAATGTTATTTGAAAAAAAAAAATCCATTTTTTTCTAAAAAAAATTTAAGCTGATGAAATAATTCGTTAATTCGAGGTTTATTATTTGTTAAATTAGACTTTTCACCTTCTTTTTGATCAGGGAAAGAGAAAATTCGTTAAATAGAGCTCAGTAAATCGGGATCCGACTGTATATAGGTATGAAATAATCTAACAATAGTGTTACAGTATTATAATAATTTTTGTTATCGTGTTAATTAGCCCTCATTCATTATATTCCTTCTGTTTCTGTAAAAATCACACCAGCGATTTCATAATTGTACGGGTATCTATTTATACACTCTCTTTGGATGTTAAAGAACCGTAGCGAAGATGGAAACAAAAGAGATTCATTCATCTTAAGAAAAGATTATCGTAGTTTTAATTACAAACGGTTCAATCATACAAAAAATAATCTAAATACAGCCAAGGATGAGGATAAATTAATAATTCTACGGGAGAAAACAATACATTTTTGGTTAATTGCCTGCAAATTTATTCTGTAGGGCAGTGCTTCTCAAACTTTCTATATTTGCTACCCAAGTTTCAAGCATAATTTTTATCGCGCCCACCTTCCACAAGATATAATGTATTGAATTCAATAATAATATTTTTTGACGTAAAACTGCAATATATACACGACTTTAATTATAAACCGTTCAAATCATCAAGATAAGCATTAAATTTTGTATATAATTTTTTAGGACATGCACATAGAGTCATTGGTAATTATTAAACTTATTTTTAACTTAATACTGTTAATACTGTTAAATTAATCAGGAAACATATAGCACAGTACTGTTACATTTATAAGTGTATTATATTAGTCTAAACGTAAATTTTACTTTTTTTATGTCAGAATGTATTTTGTTTTGCTTTCTTTCAGCAAATTAATAATTTTTTAAGATAATCTTCTGTTTTCGACTTTTCGATATGCTCGCGCCCCAATTATAGGGTTATCATGACCCCCTAGGGGATGCACCCCACAGTTTGAGAAACACTGCTGTAGGGATTCAAGGAAAAATTATTAATTTAGTTGATATGCCCTTATTTCTTTTGAGGGGATAAATGAATTAATCCCCTTGTCATTTTATATTTTATTTAATTAGAAGAAGAATTGAATCTAAATGTTATGATTGTTTTATTGACCATTTTCGTAATGCATACCGAAAAGGTTAACTTAAGATAAAATGCTCAATGTTTCAGTTAAATGTGAAAAGCATTTATGTACTTCAAACTGAGATAATTACATAATCATGTATATAGTTTGTCTAAGTAAAGCATAAAAAAACATTTGCTCAAACAATTGTTTGAAAGAAAAGAAAATAGCACCAAAAAACGTGTTCGTTTGATGAACTTATTTTTCGTCTCGCCTCTGAGGCGGTCGCTCCGCCACCCTCCTACATTCCGTAACAGCTGTTGCCTCCCCGTGTGGCGCAATTCCAGTTATACAAAATGGTTTCTTCTTCCAAATTACTATGAATTTTGCTTTCGTACCTTAAAAAAAGTTGATTTTTTTCAGCCGGCTCCTTTTGATAATCAGCCCGGGTAGTGGGCTAAGGATTTTTTTCCCCAAGAAAATGTTTTAACTAAATGTGATTTTTAATTCCAATTAATGTATTTTTGATGCCATTTTAAAGGTATCTTCATAATGCCTCTCTCATAGAAATTCTTGGACCTTATTGGCTAAAAACTCTAGTAATCGATTTTCACAATCTTTTCTTGTTCCCAATTTCTTATCACTCAGGAAGTTTTGCAATGCGAGAAAAAGGTGGTAATCGCTTGGTGGCAGGTCTGGACTGTATGGTGGATGCATTAAAACTTCCCAACCAAGATCCCAGAGTTTCTGGCGAGTCACTTCAGACGAGTATGGCCTGGTGTTGTCCTGATGGAACACAAAACCTCTTCTGTTGGTCGATTCTGGCAGTTTCTGTTTAATCGCTACCTTCAAACGGTCCAGTTGTTGACAGTAGATATCTGAATTTAGTTTTTGGTCATACGGAAGCAACTCATAATAAATTATTCCTTTCCAGTGCCACCAAATACACAGTAGAACCTTCCTGACCGCTAGTTCTGGTTTGGCAACCGTTTGAACTGCTTCACCACGCTTTGACCACGATCGTTTTCGCCTAGTACTGTTGTATTTGACACCTTTCTCATCCCCAGTCACCATCCGTTTAAAGACTGGGTCGATTTCATTCCGTTTGGACAAGGCGTCGCAAATGGAAATTCGATCCATCATGTTTGTTTTGGAGTTAAATGGTGTGGCACCCAAACATCGAGCTTTTTTTGAATCCAACTTTGCGCAAATGGTTTAAAACTGTTTTTATGGTCGATACTCCACTCCTAGGTGATGCTAAAATTACTAATATGCCGGTCAACTTTGATTATTTCTGTGATTTTATAGACATTTTCGACGACGGGCCTGCCTTTTCGAGTTGCATCTTTAACATCAAAAATGCCTGAATGGAATCAACGAAACCAAAATTGCACGTAATTAGCTGTTACAGTATTGGCATCGTAAACACCATCCACAATTTCAGCTGCCTGGCTGGCATTTTTGCATTTATCAAAGAAAAACTGTGAAATGTACCGAATGTTCTCTTTGTTGACTTCCATTTTTAACACCCTGTAACTCCCAACTGAATAGACCAAATAAAAAACAGTAAAATAATCTTTTAGTGTGAAATATATCCAGAACAACGAGCATAAATTTGAAATTGTTTAATCGATACTTTACTAGATGTCGACACTACAGCCATCTACCGAAAAAATAATGGATTTCTTTTTCCCCAATCTAATATCTTGTTTAAATCTTCAGTCACATTAATAAAATACATTTTAAAGCGCTCAATTGAGGTGAAATTTTATATACACGATGATTTTGGATGACAATACGGTGATTTAATAATAATTAATAAAAATTAATTGATAAAAATTAATTATTCAAAGAATTACAGATAAAGCCACATTGGCGTCATTTTTAGCGACTTAGCAACCATTTTGGCGACCTGCGCCAAAACTTTAAAAGGTTTTATTTCTCACATTTTGATGCTCTCGTTTGAGCTGAAATTTTCTTTGCACGATTGTTCTGGGTGACAATATGATAATTTAACTATAATTCATTCAAATTAATTGACTGAAACTAATTATTTAAAGAATTACAGATACAGAGCCAAGTTGGCTTCATTTTAGCGACTTGGATCAAAGCTGTCAAAAAAAAAAAATTCGCGTTTTAAAGCATTCAGTTGAACTGAAATTTTTTAAACATGATTGTTTTGGATGACAATACGATACTTTAATGATAATTAATAAGAATTAATTGTCACTTAATATTGTGATATGTATATACATATTTATATTTATTGTAATTATTTGAAAAAAAGTAACTAAAATAAACATTTTCTTTGTTGACCTAATTAGGAATTGACTTAAAAAAAAATTTATTTGTTACTTGTTTGTTATGTTCACGCATTCTGATTCTAGTAATTTCCTGAGTTACGAACAAACGTCCTTAGGCGAATGACATTTGTCGTTTCTCAGGAAATTCGTTACTCAAATCTACTAATAGTTGTTACAAATATTTATAGTAGTCATATATTTTAGAACAATATTTTATACAGAAACATTGCATTGAATTCAATTTTTACTATTCATTTTAAAACATAAAGAAAAATTAAAGTGGTTTATTACAACCTCTTTGAAGATAAATTTATTTTTAATAAGGGCAAATTTAATGAAATGAGATGCTGTACATTAAACATAGGATTATTATTCCAAATTATCTGATTTTTATTCGAATACTAAAATATTTTATTATATATATATATGTATTTTTCAATTGTGCTATGATGTTCACAAAAGCCAATACAGCAGTCATACTTTTTAGTTTAATTGCTTATTAGAATAAAGTAAGTTTACATAGGCCGTAATTAGGTTTATGTCTTTATTCAAACATGGTCTTTTTTATAATTTTTCTTGAACTACTTTGTATAAATTTCTGCTGAAGCTAACTTAATCCGACATCACCAGCATAAGTTGGTGACAACTTTAGAAAACATAATAGTTTTTTATTTGGGTCAATTAATTTTTTTATTTATAGGATTATATATTGGTTTGTTGTTTTTGGTTTTCGATTCCATAATTTTTCCGTTCTTTATTCTGTAGGGTAATTTATTACATTTATATATATATATATATATATATATATATATATAATATATAAAATATTATATATATATATATATATATATATATATATATATATATATATATATATATATATGTACATGCATCTGGGCAAAGAAAGATAAGAAATCTTTTCCACCTGAAGAAACACTTTACCAATTACTCCTGAATTGCTTTTCCAGATTTTAAATCTTTCCTGGAAAACTGGAAAACATCAAAAATCTTCAGTTGATGTAAATCTTGTTCAATTTGCTAAAGTATATATAAAGACTATGAACAATATGCGGTAAACAAAAGATAAATGAACTGTATTTGTAGTAAAATCGCCTACCTGAAAAAGGTTTACAATCATTCGACATAAAAGGTCAATATAATGTTAGATGGGTTTACTATGGGAGATTAAATGTAATAATAGCATCATTACATACCAATAAAATAAAATTACTCTAGTAATATAAATGCCTGGTGTTTCTTCAAAATAAAAGCTGCTTGAGATAATTTTGAAGGCAGTCATCTGATTCTCGATAAAAAATATTAATAAGCCATAAAAAAATATCCACTCACACATCGGTTGTTTTCATAATTATTTAAAACTATTCTAAACAAAAAAATATGTGTCATGTTTTTCTTTCGTAAAAAAGATTTCTCATTAGAATTTACATGATTATTATTTTATGTTAATGAAGCAATTTAGAAATACACACATAACGTCATTTTTTATATATTTAAATGTGAGTTGGAAACATTTACTCACAAACACAAGCCTTATCTTATTAGTTTTGTCATTAGAAACATTTTAATACTAAAACTTTTTAATAACTCGAAAAATAATATGGTTGACTATTATATATATGAGCGTGTGTTTGTCAGATTTAAGCAGTTATTGAAGAATAATCATGTGTAAAATTCGCTGAAAAATTCCTCAAAATTCAAATTTATAGTATTTGATATCCATTTGTTCCTTAAAATCAGAGAACACACTTTTATAAAAAGTTATTTTTATTATCTGTAAAATAGAGAAGATTGTTTGTATGCATTTAGATTTATAATAATTTCAAGCAGCTTCTCAAATATATTAAGTAATATTTTAATTCTTTTTTTTTTCAAAAACTTTCAACTGCTTAAAATGTAGCAAAAATATTTATTAGCTGCACATTCATTATCAATAACAGAAGATAACAAAACAAACACAACGTATCTTTGCAAATTAAAATTAACTTTCATCATTTGCGCTCAATAATAAATTTGTAATCTATAATAAATGTAAGATTTATTTTAAATTCAAATACTTAGAATCAATGATAAATTTACCAATATCTAGTTGTTATTCATTTTATAACTTCTTAAGATTAATTTTCTTTTATCATTGAAATATTTCATTTCTACAGTAACATATATTCAAATTTATTTTAAGGTCGAATAAGATTTTCTGTTATTCTATGACATTTTCCATTCTACTTTTCCTCTCTACTGCTTGAAGATAAAAACAAACATCAGTTTTATATCGAAATGTCCCATTTAATCTCCATTTGCTTTTTAAATAAACATTTCGTTTTTGTAAATGTCACTTGTACAATATGTTCTATTCAAGCTCCAAAACTTCCTGTCGAAAAGATCTTCACGTTCTCAACGAGCAGTAGATATTTCAATTTCGATCATTTCCAATTTTCCTGCACATCACCATGGCACTTGAAAAACTTTTCCTTCCTTCTTTGAGCAGACTCTTTTTCAATTTTTCCCTATCTCTATGACATTTCCCAGGCTATCATTGGCATGCCAAAGGCACTCTTTTGGCTCAAATGCTTCAAACTATTCTTTTACATATTTTTTTTATTTCAAGATGTTCCGTTTGACGTACTGCATCCATATTTATCGGAAAGAAAGAAACTTTTCATTTTTCCCTTTTTATAATTCTATATGTTTATTTGTTCGCATATTATAACAGAAAAAAAAACGGTAGTATATTTTTGAAGATTTTTATCTATTTTTTGTCGTTTCAAAAATATTTTTTTTATTAAAAAAAAGGATAATTTTATGTTAAAAAAAATAATAAAAGTCTCAATTTTATTTATTTGTCACCCTTCATGTATTATATTGATTTTGTATTTCAAATGAAATACATTTTAATTATTTATTGCACTCATTTTTCCCTAATGTATTTGTGACGGGCTTTCATCGCGATTTCTATTAATGTCCTTTTGGGGTTTCTTTGGGGCCGAAATGGCAATTCTTTCCAACCAACTCAAGAAGAAGAACGTGGTTATGTAAATTGGAATCATATATTTTGGGGAAGCGGGAGAGGTGGAGTCTTGTCCAGTCTATGGCAAAGACTGAGGGGAATAAGTCGCTAAGTAGGGGTTAGCTGTAAAGTGATTTAGATAAAGTTAGAAAACCCCAACCCGTGAAATAGCCTAGCCGTGTCGGGACGACGAACCAAAAATGTGGGTTCGAGGGTTTTAAGGAAACACGTCGGATTAAAGCCACTCAGAACAATAAAAAACGGCTGATTACCTGGATTGCGGTTATTTTATATAAGCTATAAGGGAAAAAGGGGTATATAAGTGATAGAGGAATTAACAAAAATTAGATTCAGTGGTCAAGTACACGACTATTTGGTAAAACGTGTTGCGCCCCTCATTCTAGATAAAATTCCTTAATTTGTTATTTTTATTGTGTTTTTTTGCAAAATCTTAATAAACAGTTTTTTAAAATGAATTTTTTGGGGGGTTTTCGTTCTTCCCACAGAAAAAAGGGGAAATAATGTAGAACTGAGGCCCCCCGGGTTTGGGGGGTTTCCCCAAAATGTTTAGTTTTTAAATTTTATTATGCGACAAAAAGCCATCCTGTGAGGGTTATGTCTAGGGTGTTTTTGCGTAACCCAGAGGTGGGGGGATTATCTAAAAGATGGGAATTATGTAATTCTTAACAAAACCTTTACTAAAATAACTTAAATTACTTAATTTAATTAAAAACCCTTTCTTAAAAGAAAATACCTTAATTAAACCTTATTTTCAAGTCGATGGGTAATAGATCACTTATCTTAATTATAATAATTTAACTGTTAATCTAACTTTTTTAAAAAAAATTTTACCTTTTATAGGGGTCACCTTCCTTCATCGTTTTGAAGAAATTTTTTATTACGAAATTTTAGATGAGAAGATTCAGACTTTTTTAATTTTTATTATATTTTTTGGGGATGAACGTATCCTTCTTCCAGGTTATGGGACGACTAACACTTGTTCCGAATGATTCCACCCCAAGTTACCCCTATTTTTTGCCGCTTTTTTCTCATCAAAGCTTCTACCCTTTTTAAAAGTATATCTCATTTGCATATTTCGATTCTTTTTCTCTTTTTGGTATTGGGTTGGAAAAGTTTTGCCATTAATCGTGGCCGTCAAAAAACTTAGGGGGTTATTTTTTAGAAGAAGGACGCGGGGGACGTCACAATTATTATAACCCCAAAATCAGTGGGAACGGGCCCCTGAGGGCCAGGGTTTTACGTGCCCCCTCCCAGTATACGTGACTATTGGGGTGAGATGCATGATCAGATATCCCCCATCAGGGGCCAGTCTGGAAAGGGGGGGGTCCAGTTTTAAAATCCCCGCGCTTGGTACTCATTGATCGACCCCGCAGTAGGGATGGTTGAAAAATTTTACAGCCCGGGGAAAAGGCCCGGACCCGTTGTGTTGAAACCCCAATACGCTACCACTCGACCACATGGCCTCAGTATTATATTCTATTATATACATATACGTAGGGTTGGATATGTGCACTGTCACATCTCCCTTCCCCTGTTACGTCGAGTGGAGCAATCCAAGCATGACGTCACACCCCACCTATAGTGCCAGACGAGGCACTGCACGGAAGATGACTTAGAAGGACGAGACGTAGGAGAAAGACATTCTCGTTTGGTGTTCGATATATCAAAACCCTTTTAAACCCTTTATTTTTTTTAATTTAAAACATTTTATAATCATAAGGTTGTAGTCATTTCCCTTTTATATATATATATATATATATATGTGTGTTTTATATGTGTGTTTTATGTTAATATATGTGGGGTGTGTATATATGTGTATATATATATGTATATATATATGTGTATATATGTGTATATATATATATATATGTATATATATATATATGTGTATATATGTGTATATATATATGTGTGTATATATGTATATAAATATATATATATATATATATATATGTTTTTTTTTTTTTACAATTATGATAAGACTTGTGTTTTTAAATTGAATTATACAATATTCTAGCGGTAAGTTCAACTTTTGAATTAGAGTGACCATAAAGTACAAAAAATGTATGGTAAACCAAATTGATGATTTCTCTGATATGTTTGCCAAATCTGAATCAACTTATAGTGACATTACAAAACAAATTTTAAAACTAAGTAAACATTTCTTTTTCTGAATTTCTGAAAAAAAAGGGGGACAAATGATAGGAACAGAAGTAATAAGACAAAAATGGTTGAATTTTCTGTCTTAACTGTTAATTAATTATTATTAATTATTTGATAATCTATATTATAGGAAGTTTTCTTGCATTTGTTAAAAACTCTAGGAGCCTTTGATTTATAATTATAAGCTCAATCTGAACACCAGTACGCAAAGGAAAAAAGGATATGTAACTATTATAAACTTTGTGAGATTGAAAAAGGATAATTAAAACGATGAAAAGAGGTTTACATGTTTTAATGGAACTTTGAAAATTAATATCCCTTATTATGGTACAAAAAGCAATATTTAAAAACGAAAATTGCTTATTAATATTGTACCCAAATTATGCAAGGAAAGTCAAATCCAGATGCGATGACTGTCAGATATAAAAAAATGCAAATATATGTAAATATGTATATAATTAGTTTTTTTTTAATTTACGTCAAACTAAAGTAAGATAATGGATGTTATTAGCAGACGACGTATTTAAGAACAGCTTCCTAGTAATTACACAAAGGCTGATACCTCAATCTCTTCATTTCAGTACCACATCAAATAAGGAATTTAAGAACCATTTGATGGAGAGCTATAAGTATTTGATGTGCAATAACTCAAAATATCTCCACATTGGATCTAGTGAGGAATCAAATATGGATAAGAGATTTTATAATCGGAAGCATGACATTAAAAGCATCGAATAAACTGGAAATATGTACCTCATTCATTATTACATGAAAATAGCTAATAAATGTGATTACTAAATATTAGAAATATTTATTAATACTATTTTTTAAGAAATACGAAACTGAAAAAATATGAGTGTTTGCGACATGGTCGACCTTCGATGATCATATCGTGGGGTTTCAGCGTAAGTTAGAGATGTGGGATTCTCGAAATGATGAGACATTTTAGAATTCTTAATAGGACTTTTATTAAGAATTAAACTTAAATTACTTAGATATCGAACAAGCTTATATTAAGTGAGAATAAACCAAAACACGTAGTCTTAATTAACACAGATCGCGCAATTAGATCACTTATCAATATAATTATATTATATCCACCTACTCTTAATCTCAATAATATATTCGCGTTCAGAATATAATCTTCCTACCTTGGTTGAATACTCAACGTTCAATCTACTTCAAATATTTTTCCAAATGGTCGTACAATGGTATGTACCTTGGTTAAAATGGCGAGCTTTACGGGATTCCAGATAAGCCGTCAATCAACACTTCTATCTTCTCTACACTGAACTTTCTCTAAATTGCCATCATGCTCACTAAAACTTCTATCCTTTTAAAGGTTATCTTATTTGCATCTATGCTTCGTTTCACTTCTTGGATTTGGATTGGAAAAGATTTGCCATTAAT
>BMAV01004013.1:122740-139299 GCA_019973955.1 Trichonephila inaurata madagascariensis
AGAGACAGAGAGAGAATCGAATTAAATATTAAAAATGTTTCACCACTGATTTGGAAAACTTATAACTTGCAAAAGATCACATTCAGTATAAGTCGGTGTTAAGACCTCGTCAAGATTTAGGTTTTCAATAAATCTCTGTGTGATATTTAATTGCGTGTTTTTTAGTCTCTGCAAATAACGATTTTAGCTAATTTTTGAGAAGCTTTTTAGTGAAAAGCTTTTTTTTTTAATTTTCTTTGCATTCCTTACTATGCATGAAATAATGCAGCAATGCATAAAAATAAGTACTTCCAAAACAAACTCATTCAGATGAATTTTATTTATTTTTATAGCAGTTATTACATCTAAGATCGCTTCAGAAATGTTTCGATATATCTCAGGCTTTTTAAATCTACGCGATTTCTTCTATAATTCGGTGAATTACGCAAAAAGATGATAGAATCCAGCAGCAAATACAATTCCTTCTATTTTAAAATATTCATTTTATTTATACGCAACATATTTTTATCAATACCCACTCAAAACACGGCTATGTACAATCCTTCGAAAGTACAATCAGTTACAAAACTTATTTTTTATATTGATGGAACAAGAGCACGATAGTTCATGAACAGTCCTTTCATTTCAATTCGTTTTTAAACGTGGACAGCTTTCTTCACAGTAGTTCTTCATTTAACAAAGATAAATTTTAAAAAGTATGGTTATATGTACGCTTTTCGTTGCTTGAAAAAAATCGTTATTTAAATTATATGTATATTTAATCAATTCGTATTGAAGTTATAACGATTAAGATTAATTTCATTTAATTTCCAGCAGCTCTCTGTTTTTCAAATACATTGCTTTATTAACTAGGAAATTGTTTTAAAACTGTTTAAAATGCAAAGAAATGAGTACAAATTACGTTATAATATTAAATTTTAACAGATCAGCTCCCTAGCTCTCCTCCCCTCAGGGGGCTCACCTTCTTTAGGTGGGTACGGTTGTCACAATCCCGAGGTACCCTAGTGATCTTTTCCCAAAGGGTTTACTATCTTTGGTAAACACGGGTGTCACGACCCCAGGGTACCCCAGTGATCCTTCTCTATTTTAGATCCTCTATCTTGTCATCCAATTTCTTCTTTTCCCGTCCAGACCACAGACCTATGAATGTTTGGCGCAGTATAGCCAAAACTGGCTCTTGCGCCATAAAACACCAAACTCACTCTCACTCACCCTAGCTCTCCTATATCTCAAAACGTCGACAGAGTTCATCATAAATTCTTTGCGTCAAATCTGAAGCGGGATGTTATCCGTTACAAAGCCACTTTTCCGATATTTTTGTGAAGAAAATGGGGCGGCGCCCCCCCCAAAAAAATAGGGACAATGGCTTTGATATCTTGTCCTTAGATTTCTTTTCCTCCATAAAAGTCTTAGACCTTTTTCTGTCACAGGATTAACTACAGTTTCCTGTCTCCTTTTAGACTTTTCCTGCTTGATGGAATAACTTGCTAAATCCTCTTATATATGTGTTTCTATGGTTACAGCATCAGTGAGATAGACAGATATTTTTACAGAATACAAAAAAAAGAAAAGAAAAACAATATACTTGCTTTTTTTTATGAAAGTAATTTTTTTATATTGTGATATTTTTTTAGAAAATGGTATTCTTTCAAAGAAGTATTAAATGCCTAAGGAACATTCCGATAAACAATAATTTGACATAAAGATGTATAAAAGTTCCAAAATTTATGTGAGTTATGTAATATTTTTAAAAAATAAATAAATTAAATCACGAAATAATTTTTAAACTAAATATCTTGAATGAAGTCTCTTTTGTAGTAACTCAAGACCCAAAGCTAATCAATGAAAAAGTTATTTACATTAAAAATAAGAATCTAAATTTAATCAGAAACTCTCTATGTGTGAAACTAATATTTAATGAATTTTAAAAAAATTTAACAATTGAAATAATATATATATGGATATCTGAGTCGAATACAAATTATTTTTAATTTATTCGAAAAACCTAGAGCTCAACTATTTTTTTTTTTTTATTTTTGAAATACTACTCCTAAATACATATCATAAAGAATCTCATAGAGTGAGATTCTTTAAGATATGTATTTAGGATTTATGTGTTAATATTCACTATAGAGTTAGTGAATATTAACCCCACACTATTCAGCTACTCGAGGGCTCTTGGCGACGAACCTCGTAATTTTGAACCATGCTCAAGTGACGAGGAAGACACCTGAGCTGCAGCCCCTCTCCTAACTCCCACACCAACGGCAGGACGTTTGAGCCTCGATAGGTTTAACGTGCATCGCCCCTTCACGGCGGGTCTTCAGCGGTACTAGGCTCGAACTCAGGACACGCCGGCTACAAGTGACCTTGACCACTAGGCAACCGCGGCCACAAGATCTCATGGAATTTTGGAATATTAATAAATAATTTGTTTCAAAGTTTAATGTTTCCCACTTATTCAATATTTTATACCATTAACAAGTGCACAAATAAAGTTAACAATTCATGTCAGTTAATTTTATTTCGCACAAATATAATTCTGTAGCAAAATTTACTTCATTTTTCTTATAGGTTTAAAATGTATCGTCTCTTAATTCTTGTAAAATTATGATAGTTAAATTGCGTTAAGAAATATCTGTTAAGTTAAAATTTCAAAGTCAATTATAACTTGATTATATCTAAATCTGAAACTCAATTGAATATTAAAAAGTGTACTAAATTAATTTAATGTACTTTAATTCTAATAATATGGGAAATGAACGACACTTGATGGTAAAATAGTAGTAAAATAGCAGCTCAAGTTTAATTCTGCTCTTTGAAAGGTATTCAAAAATTTTGGCTAAAATTGCTTGTTTACAAATGAGGAGCTCTATTTTGATTTACATTGCACTGTGAAGCAACACGAACGCTATTGGATACGGATTTCATAATTTTACATCACAATCCACTAATGAAAACGAGACTCGATCTAGAACCGCACTCTCCAAACTCCTTCACCACACCAATGTGAAGGTTTTGCGGACTCGAGCTCACCCGAAGATTTTTTAGCTGCTAACCAACTCTCCGAGAAGATCATTTGTTTACATGCAAAAAACTAAATGCATATACAAAATGGTTTCGAATGGGGGAATCTCCCCCAAATTCTTGATAATAGGGGGAAGAATATGAAGTATAGTAAAAGCAAATGACAAAAGGGACCCCTTACCGGTTGCCGGAATGTGACTGATAATAAAAATAACATAAATACTTAAGGTATCCGGCTACGTTCGGAAGCGTGATTTTAAAAAAGCGCATAAATGGGTAATTACCGTGATATTTAGTGTCACTTAGATTAGAATACATGTATAAAATTGTTTTAAGGACATTTTGAAAAAAAAATTATTTAAACACAATATTTCGACAAAAAATTAACTTAGAATAACCTTTTTTCAAAATGTTCTTCTTTGGTGAAAAATGCTTCTATTATAATAATATTTTGCCTGTATATAGCTCAGACCTCTGTATAGAGGCTCAACTTGATTTTTGAAAAATTCACATTATTTTCAGAATTACCACCAACTGAAAAAATTATCAGCGTTTTTTTCTTCAAATTTCTCCCCTCTGTTATCGTAAAACATGGATAAATCCATTTTCTAAGCTCAAAAATTCTAGTTGAGCCTCTGTACAGAGGTCTGAGCTATATACAGGCAAAACATTATTATAATAGAACCATTTTTCACAAAAGGAGAATATTTTGAAAATGGGTCATTTCTATGTTCATTTTTTGTCAAAATATTGTACTTAAATAATTTCTTATTGTAATACTATTCTGAAAACAATTTTATGTACATTTTCTAATCTAAGTGACACTAAATATGATAAATATTATTCATTAATACGCTTTTGCAAAATCACGGTTCCGAACGTTGTCGGATACCTTAAAAACACACACACAGAGATGCTGTCTCACTAATGAGACAGGAAAGTCATTAGAAAAGAAATAAGATACAAAGGAATACCACTCCTAAAAGGGAGTACTAAGGACAGGGAGAGAATTTTATGCAAATCAGTCGCAAAGAACAAGGCAGTTCTTTAACAGCGATGCGAATTTATTGTAGAAAATCCAATCCTTGAAATACAGGATTCAGCAGCAATATTCGCAAAATAAATCTCAGAAGATCTTCACACCTTCAACAGCCCTCAGACACAATTATCGGTGTCTAAAATATACGTATATAGAAAGTATTATTCACAAGCAATCGCTCGTTCAACAGCTGAAATAATCACTAATCGCTTCTGCAATCAGAGCAATACTAACTGATAACTAGACAAAACCAGGCTGACTGACTTTCAACGAGAATCTCTCTATTTATATCCCTCGCGGATAATTCGAGAAAGACCCGCTTGCGTCATAGATTTTGAAATTAGTGGATTCTTCTACTAATTTGTAGAAGAATCCAGAGGGTCCCGAACCGGCCAAAAATGGTCGCCAATATGATCGCCAAAGTTGTCAAATTGGTCACCCACTTGGTCGCCAAAAATGACGCCAACTTGGCTCTATCTCCAAGATTTCTCCATGCTCCCGTTGAATCACCATTATAATATAAGGGACGGCGTTGCTTGTGAATATTACAATTTTAACGTAAATTAAATCTAATTTAGAGTAAGATAAAGGCATTACACATCCAAATACAAATTATTTACACTATATTACGCAAAATTCGTAATAATATTGTGATATGGCCCCTCTTTGGTGACCATATCTTTAATTGTCAGCGTGAGCTAGAGGTGTGGGATTCTCAGAATAAACAGACATTTTAAATTTTTAATAAGACTTTATTAAGAATATAACTTAAACGTCTAACAATTTAGATAAATTTATATAAATGAGAATCTAGAATGAACGAACACACAAAAATAGTTAAATCGAATCGCGTAACTTAGATCACTTTGTCTAAGTTATTATATTATCCACCTACTCTCACTTCTAATAATATTACAAGTTCTAATATCAAATAATCAGTCCTACCTTAATTCAAACTTAACTTCAATCTTTAAATGGAAACGTCTAGGCGCGTGTGCAGTGGTATGCACCTTGTATTAAAGGCTGAGTTTCTAGATAACTTTACGATAGGCTGTCAATTCATGTTTGTATTTCTTCCAAACATAACATTCATCAAATTGCCATTTTGCTTACTGAAACTTCTGTTCTTTTAAAAGCTATCTTATTTGCATTTATTATTCGCATTTCGCTTCTTGGGTTTTGGTTGGAAAAGAGTTGCCATTAATCTTGGCCATCAAAGAACCCAGAGGTTATGTTAAAGAAAAGACGCGTGAGCCCGTCACAATATTTTTGTCCTGTTATACTTTTGGAAAGAGGGCAAGAGAGACAGTGACAACGTAGCAAGAGAGTGTGGAGGCCCTCGAAGATGAAAGATAGCCGTAGAGACCATGAGGTTTCCCAAATGAGAAGATTTTGATTCTCGTCATATTTAAGGCACACCAGCCCCACGACAAGGTTGGTCTTCTGTAGTACTAGGTTTCGAACCCGTGACTCGACAACGTCAAGCATGAGTTCCCGCCGGGCAACAACGAGAGGTTCAAATGAATACTCAAAAATTTTAATTAAAGTGCATCTTGCAAAAATAATAAAAGCTATTTTTTTTTCTACATTGGTCTCATGCATCCCTAAATATATGAATAATTGTGCATTAATACCAGCTCTTATCACTTTAAATAATGCCAGCGTAACAAAAAACAATGAAATAAACATTTATGTTTATTCATTTAGGATAATTTGAATGATACTTTGTAAAGAAGCATGCAGATATTTTACTTGAAAATTTTAATGCACAATTTCATGAATTACAAATTAGCAAAATGCACATTTTGTATAGCAATAAAAATGTTATTCTTTAATTTCTTTAATTATATTTATCTTCCCTTGTGTTTTTGTTGATTAATAACGCAATAAGATTTCCTTGGAAAAATGAATGAAATTCATTTTCAAAAAAGTCTGCAGTGTATTTTCTGTTCCCTTCCTCAGGATTATATTAATATGAATTATTTATATCTTTCGCTCACAAACAAGAAATTTTTGCTTAAGTTTAAGCAATTTCATCAGAACTTTAAAGAACAAAATAATGCACAAAGAGTCATGATTCTATTTTCCTAATCAAGGAATTAAAAAAGCAATAATCAGTACAAAACAATTCTGTGCTCCAAATGGATCATGTGACAAAAACACTCCTGAAATTAAAAAAAGTCTTAAAAAAACACAAGTATAAAAATTGTACAAGTTTTTTAATATGTTAAAAGTATAGAAATTATATAATCTTTCAAATATACATTTTCAGTCTTTTTTTTTTTTTTTTACCAAAAAAAATAATAATAATTCCATAAAAAAGTAGAATTTTACTAAGAATTATTCTTATTAACTATGATTCATATGAATTTTTTTAAAATCAATATAGCATTATTAGAAATCTGAAAAGACTTTAAATTTGTTGATTTAGAAATATCGAAATAGAAAAATCAATTAAACGCAACTCGTTAATAATTTTAAATAATGAGTTTAGTTTTCTTTATATATACATGTATATTAACAACATTTATTGATATTTTAATGCATAACAGCATCACGAAATTTTGGGTCTAATGCATGATTACAAAAGAGTTCGTTTTTAAAAATTTATATGCAAAATGACATCGAATTCCAGTTTTTACAATTGTATCAAATCAGAGAAGTATAAAAATCAAGAATTCCTTTTTAGATATATATTTTAATCACGATAATACATTTCTTCTCAAGCCACAAACACAAAATTCAAAACATAATCATCGAGTAAAGAGAAAAAAAACTAACTAATTCACACAGTCTCTTAAATCCAATTTAAATAAAGAACTAGTCATTGTGTGTGGTTATTAAAAAGCAATAAACCTACAAAATATCATTAAATTGACTTTTTACTAGTTAAACGTGTAGAATATATCTTAAATTCGATCTTAGATGTAACAGACATGGTAATTTTCTCAAGCGTAACCTGGAATGAAAAATTATACTTTCAGTTTTTCCCCTTTATCCTACGATACGCATTCACCGTTAATAGCATCCGTTTTCAGAGTGACATTTAATAGCGACGCACGTGATAACTTATCCATGATTCTAATAACCATAATCCATCTTCTTGAAATACTGCTATCACAAATGATAGCGTTGAATTAATAGCTGGTAGCTCGAGATATAAAATATGTGTCTTGAAATTCGCTTCATCAGAAACAAGACCTTTAATTTTAAAAGCATTCCATTTAGTTATCTTGGTTGGAAGACAAATTTTGCCACTTTTTGGCGTCAGGTAAGTTACAAATTGCATCAGTCAGTGGAGAATTAACTTGAATTTACTTCGGTGAATACTTTTTTTAATAAAAATGACGCCAAAGGAAAAAAGTGTAGGACACTTTCACCTTTTCACTGCTCGTATCATCCAGAGTGTAGATGATTTATTACTATCGAAGTCTTTTATCAGAAAATGTGAAAAGATAGATTGGTTGCAAAGTAAGTGATTTCTGGAGACAGATTTAATCTGTGAAAGAGTATGAAACATCTTGCGTCCAGACAGGAATATGTCTATAAATCAAAGATGGAAAATTCATCTCAAACATTGTTTTTTTCTTTCAGATACTTGGGAATATTTTTCGCAGAGTAGATTTTTCTTTAATACAGGATTTCTTTTGGATAAAATATTCTACTTCCATTTTATTAATGAATTATTTTATTCCCTTTTAGACATTACAGTTATTTTGAAAGTGCACCAAATAAGCATTGGGTTAATACATAATTGACATTAAAAGAAAACTTAAATTATACTAGGCTGGGAGAAAAGTAATCCATTATTTTTGCATGAAATTCAAGACTTTATTTAACATATTTCGGATTGTCCGATTTGGCCCAAATATGCACCGTTTTGTTGTAGAATTTGTTGCCTTTTTAATGATTGATTGATTGATTGAATATTAACGTCTCACTGTTCAGCTACACGAGGGCTTTTGGTGACGGACCACGTAATTTTGAACCATGGTCAAGCTGGCAGTAGAGATCTGAATTTAGTGTTTGGCCATGCGGAAGCAACTCCTAATAAATGATTCCTTTCCAGTTCCACCAAATACACAGTAGAACCCTCCTGGTCCATAGTCCTGGTTTGGCCACCGTTTAAGCTGCTTCACCACACTTTGACCACGATCGTTTTCGCACAATATTGTAGTACGTGTCCCATTTTTCATCCCCAGTCACTATTTATTTAAGAAATGGGTTAAGAATGGGGTTCTATTTATTTAAGAAATGGCCAAGGCTTCGCAGATGGAAATTCGATCCATCATGTTTTTTGGTGTTAATTGGGGTGGCACCCAAACATGGAGCTTCTTTTTGAATTCAGCGTTGCGTAAATGGTTTAAAACTGCTTTATAGTCGATCTTTAGCTCCTAATCGATGCCACTACTAACATGCCGGTCAACTTCGATTATTTCTTTGATTTTATTGACATTTTCGATGACGGGCTCGAGGCAACTTTAACATCAAAAATGCCTGAACGGAATCGACGAAACCAAAATTGCACGTAATTTGCTGTTACAGTATCGGCACTATAAACACCATTCACAATTTCAGCCGCCTGGCTTGCATTTTTGCCTTTATCATCGAAAAACTGTAAAATGTACCGAATTTTCTCTTTGTTAACTTCCATTTTTAACACGCTGTTACTCACAACTGAATGGACCAAACAAAAAACAGCAAAAGAATTTTTAGTGTAAACTATCACCTTGACAGGGAGTATAAATTTGAAATTGTTTAATTGGTACTTCACGAGATATCGACGCTACAGCCATATACCGAAAAAAATAATGGATTTCTTTTTCCCCAACCTAATATATTATTGAGTATTTAAAGCTTCTTAATTTGATTCAAAATTGAATTCTTTTTCTCTCTAAACTATAAAATGGTTTTATATGTACTTAGCATTTTAAACAATTTCCGGCAAAATTAAGCTTATTCAAGATACTTGGTTGCAATGAGAGCTAAAAATAAAATAAAAATTTTCTAGGATAAAATGTTATTAACATATTAAATGTTTATGATCTCATCAAAGTATGAAAACTTTTTTATCGGTTTATAGTACAGGTTCAAATAATAATATATATTTGACCTGATATTTTATAGTTATTTAAATTCATTAAAATTGTAATTTTTATTTTTCTCTTATATATAAAAAACTATACATTGAACAATAAAATAATTTGTTCTATTTTTTGTTTTTTTATTAAATTTTAATAGTTATTTAAATCAATTTTGGTGATATTAAAAATCAACGAATTTCAAAACCCTGTGTTTTAAGCTGTTTCACTTTGAAAACTCGTTATCTTCTCTTATTATGAACACTTGACATTTTTTGTATCAATTTATGTAAGTTAGTAAATATTTAACAAACTTCAAAAATGTTTCTTTCTTTTTAACTTAATATTTTTCCAATTGCTTACACATTTAAAGCTTCTTAAAACGCATAACGTCGCACATACAACCTGTGACCAGAAAGTTCGGTGAATGAATTTTTATTTCAAATACAATATTGTACAGCATCACATACAATTTACTGTCCTTCAAAATAATCTCCATGGATGGTAATGCACTGTAGGGAAAGAGCATATAAGTCCTAGAAAATCCTGTAAAACAGTTCTTTCGGTCTGGCTTTCAGCTCGAACGTCACGTTGCTTTGAATGCTGCCGTAAATCTCTTTCCCTTCAGGGCTGACTTCAATCTGGGGAAAAGGAAGTCTGAAGGTGGCAAATCAGGTGAACAAGGCGGGTGATCAAGTGTCACAACACCATTCGCGGCCAGTGACTGCCGTACAACCTGCAACACTGCCAACACTATACTCCACATCACTCCAATGGTCTCAAAACACAGTTTACCTAGGACTCTTACTCGATAATAAGCTCACATGGAAACAACACATTATACATGCGCGAAATAAATTCCGGAGCGCTATGAGATTAATATACCCCCTAATTTGCCGGAATTCCACAATAACAATTGACTTATCTACAAATACTTATCTACAAAGCCGCTTTGCGGCCCATCATGATACGGTTGTCCTGTGTGGGGATATGCCGCTAATAGTAATTTAATAATGCTGGAAATTTCTCAAAATAAAACTATTCGCATGATTGTTCATGCGCATATGTATATGAAAAACTCTGATATTTATAAAGCTCTTAAAAACTCCCGACATTTAAAAATTTCATTATGAAACTTGCAATTAAATTTTTTGACTCTTTACCTCTCACTAATAATTACCACATTCTAAATCTGGAAAATGATATCCATCATGAGAATACCAAAAGGCCAAGGAGAATACTTCTTGACTCCTACAATCCACCGTAACTTTAATTGCCTTCTTTTGCCTGTTGGCAAGTGACTTGCTAAATTTAATATTCTTAAATTTCTAGTTTTTACTTTTTATTCTCGTAATTTTTTTATTTTCTCAGTTAACCCACACAGGCAACTTTGTGATATGGTCGTTGTATGGCGACCATATCTTTGATTGTCAGCGTGAATTAGAGGTGTGGGATTCTTGAAATGAATCGACATTTTAAAATTCTTAATATGACTTTATTAAGAGTTTAACTTAAATTTCTAATAAATTGGATAAACTTATATTAAGTGAGAATAAACCGAACACGCAGCTGTAGCTAAACCTGATCGCGTAACTTGGATCACTTATATAAATAATTATATTATCCGCCTACTTTCAATTCTGATAATATTATAAGTTCTAATATCAAATAATCTGTCCTACCTTGAATCAAGCTACGGTTCAATCACTTTCAGAGAGACTGTTAGGCACGCGTGCAATAGTATGCACCTTATATTAATGGCTAGAAATCTGTTAATCTTTGGTAATCTTTAATCTGTTAATCTTTTTTTTACACTTCTATCTCCTCTAAACATAACTTTCTCTAAATTGCCATCTCGCTTACTAAAACTTCTGTTCTTTTAAAGGCTATCTTATTTGCATTTACAATTTCATTTCACTTCTTGGATTTGGGTTGGAAAAGATTTGCCATTAATCTTGGCCGTCAAAGAACCCAGAGGTTATGTTACAGAAAAGACGCGTGAGCCCGTCACAACTTTACCATTCTGTAATTCTCTCATTAACTTCAGGGCAGCCAATCAAGCGCCAGTTCACTCATCCCCTCGTCCAATCACAAGGCAGCCTTTCAGCCATTCCAGGATGGACTTTTTTACCACTTTGACAGTGCCTCCAAGTTCCTCGCAGCCACGCCCTCTCTCGACACATCAACGACAAATCCGGTTGTTTCTTCTTACCAAGGACTTCTACTCCCTCAGGCTCCATTAACAACTATGATATAGGATGGAGGCTCGCTTAGCGAGCCATATGCCCAGCGGCAGTGTGTGGGCATTATTGTGAAGAAGAGTCCAGGAGCCTTTGCTTGGGGCGAACGTGACGGATCCATTGCAGTAAACTCTTCAGAACTTCGGCGTAGGTAACAGCATTCAATGTGGTACTCTCAGGGAGGAATTCTTTGTGAATGGGATCCTTATATATATAGAATCGAGGAATGCGATGAGCATTGTCTTTATGCGTGATTTTTTCGACCGTAGCTGGGTTTTTTTAGGCGACGATATTAGGATTTTTAGGTGACTACTCCAAAATTTTTCGTTTGTTCTTTCGGGATCGTACTTCAGACACCAACTCTCACCGCCTGTGACGATGTTGTTCAGGAAATTTCTCTTTCCATGCTATGTCAATGAGGTCTCGGAAAGCGCCATGCGGCATTTCCATTTGTTCAGGCGTTAAAAGAGTGAGTACGAGTCTGCAGCAGAGTTTTCGTTTTCCCAAATCCTTAGTGAGCATGAGGCGAACACTCTCTGTGCCGATTTTCAGTTCCTCCGCAACCATTCTCTTTGTCAGACGATGATCATTTTCTACAAGCTGCTTAACACTTTCAATGTTTCCCGGGGTGCATGTAGTTTTTGGTATGCCGGCTCGGGAGGCGTCTTCCAGGCTGGCCCGCCCTTCCCGGAAACGCTTAAGCCATTCATAAACACTCTGATGTGTGCTTTCATCTTTATAGACTTCTTTGAGCAGTTCGTGAGTTTCTTTTGCCGATTTCCCAAGTTTGAAACAAACAACATGTTTATTCTCTGATCCATTTTGCACACCGCGACAATCCACAATAAACCTTTCCCGTTCTGTGTTAAACTAACAGGGAATAAACGCACTTCGAACCTTGCCAGTTACTAACATGTTCAAACAGATATTGACCTTCACCACGCGCGGCGCGTTGATATTGACCTAGTAAAGCAGCGACCTCTACAGGCTCATTCACCGAACTTTCTGGCCACAGGTTGAAGTTTTATGGTAGGATAGAGAATATATTTGCATAATTTTTTTTTCTTTTCTCCCATGAAAACTCAAGAAATTGCATTAACTAGTTTTAAAATTCCATTCAAAATAACAGATTATTTTTAATTTCGCAAATAATCATTCTTCAAATACATTGAGATAATTGTTCAGAATATGTGTAAAGCACCCAAATTGTCTTTAAAAGAAATACAATTATCTAGAAAACTAATTCCGCGTTATATTCTTGGATATTTTTATAAAAGATTAATAGTTGTATATACAGTCGAACTTCTATATAACGAACCTCAATATTGCGAATTTTTCTATATAGTGAACTTTTTCCTGGAACCTTGAACATTTCACAATTTTCTTCGTTAAATAACCTCTCTATAGCGAAGTGCATTTTAACGAAAAATTTTTCTTTTGAGATTCAATTTTTGTTCTCACTTTTTTTTTAAAGTATTTCTGAAAATATTTCAAGTTATTCTCTCTTTAACACATTTTAGGGCATAAATCATGAATGGTTTTATTATATCTGAACTCGCCGAGAGCAATAGAGTTCTGGACGTTTCATCCAAAAAGTGCAACTCTTAACCCCCATTGCCCAAATCACTAGAAACATCCTCGATATCCTATTTCACCCTCAGTGGAATTGTCCCGTGTCCCCGTATTCTAATTATAAAATAATGTATGTTTAATATTACTTATATGCTTTAAATTACAAAATGTCCTTCAAATTCATCAATTTTAGTATAAAATTGTTTTCTTAATATTGAAAATACAGTGAATTCTTCGACATTCTTTTTTCTTGTTTTTCTTTCTTTCTTTTTTGATGGGTAAGATACAATGACTTCCAAAAATTAAGCACGAAAGTGTAAAATGCAAAAAAAAATCAACAAATACTGCATTGATTGACACAAAATTTGGCAGTAAAATAGCATATGTATTTATATATAAAACAAAATCAATAATTATATACAAAAATGAAAACAATATTAAATTTTTGTAAGTTATCAGATAATGTCATACTGGATACTTAAACAGAATTATGTATAAAGTGAAAATAAACAGCATAAAATGAAAAAAGGACATAAATAGGGTATGTGATCCCCCCTCATCTGTATGCAAAGTTTACACCTTCTGACCATGCTTCCAATTAGGTGGTCAACCACCACAGAACTAAGCAATCGCCATTCTTCTTGTAGAGCAGTTTCCAACTCAATAAGAGTGGCTGGAGGTAGGAAACGTGAAGATACAGCACGGCCGAGAGCATCCCAAAGATTTTCAATGGGATTAAGGTAGAGCGAATATGCTGGCCACGCCACACGCGCAATCCCTTCACTCTCCAGGTAGTCATCGACAGTGTCAGCTCTATGGGGACGTGCGTTATCGTCCATTAAAACAAAAGTAGGGCCAACCACTGCAGCGTACAATCACACAATGGGTTCTAGGACTTCATCTCGGTACCGGACAGCCGTCGCAGAACCCCGTTTAAAGATGTGCAGGTCGGTGCGGTATCCTAATGAAATCTTTGCCCACACCATAATGCTTCCGCCTCGGAATGCGTGATGTTCGGTGATGTTTTGGGTCTGATTGCGTGTTCCTTGTTTAAGCCATATCCTGATACGCTTGTCATCTGGCTCCAGAGGAAATCTTGACTCATCAGTAAACATGACATTGCCCCACTCAGACACAGTCCAATTGCCAAGTTCCCGGCTCCACTTTAATCGTGCCCCTCTTG
This sequence comes from Trichonephila inaurata madagascariensis, assembly GCA_019973955.1. Lineage (NCBI taxonomy): Eukaryota > Metazoa > Arthropoda > Arachnida > Araneae > Nephilidae > Trichonephila > Trichonephila inaurata. Next base: position 136,883 of record BMAV01004013.1, read on the forward strand.
ATTGGACGGATAGAGGAACACAAGCTCAAGGTATCCGGGCATACAGTCCATTTATATGTAATCTTCGGGGCGTACAGTAGCTGCAGATATAGCCTTACCAATGGATGCTGTAACCATAGATGTCACACGTGTGGAGGTCGCTCTGCGATTCCGCTTGGCTACAATAGCAATATATCGATCTTCCGCGGGGCTGTAACCCTTGGGTGACCGCCTACGGGCCTTCGGACAACTGTCTGTGTGGTTTGGAATTGTTTCCATAAACGTGAAATTACAGAATGATGAACGCCGAAGAAAAGAGCAACATCTGTGATCGACTGTCCTGCTTCAATGCGCTCCACAGCACGCCAGGGATCAGAACCTTCCATTCGTTTTCTGGAAGTCATAGAAACACGTATGTCTTGAAAACAAATTGTACGAAAGTTTTAAACACCTTCTATCAGGACTTACAATCAACTTCTATTACCCTTCATAAAGCTGGCTTCTTATAAGACTGCCCTTTTTGCTTATTTCTTGACATGAGAACACGATTGGCTGTTACCTAACATATTTGCATACTTCCATCTACCTCTGCAGCGAATTGAATCCTCTTCAATTCTGATTGGCTTCCGGAAATTAGCATTTTCCACTCCGTGCTTAACTTTTGAAAGTGAGTGTATATAAAATAAACATATATTAATTTTAAAAAAAGTGTGAATATATAATTACTTTTTTTAATATATAATATTTATGAATTTAAAATTTGTTTAAAGTGGTTTATATAAAGTATATTAAAAGATGAACCTCTATATAACAAATTTTCCATATAACGAACTTTTTTCCGAGATTTAGCGACTTCGTTATATGGAGGTACGACTGTATTTTCAGAAATTTTGCACAAAATGAATGTCTCAAGGATTCGCGCTTATTTTACTTTTTTAAATCAATACAAGGAAAGAGAAAAGTCATATATTTTCTGTAAAAAAAATAAATAAAAAAAAAAAAACTTCTAATTTGAAATGAAAAATTTGTGCATGAAAATTCTTTCTTCCTATTTATTTATTTTTTTTTTTCGATTCCTCTTAATCAAAATAAATTTCGAACTTATTTGGTAGGGTTGATTTATTTTGAACGCACCTTATCCATTTTATCTTCTCGTAAAGCGATGAATTAGGGAGCTCACGTCTCTTAAGACGTAAATCTTTTTCTAACAACATTGGAATTTTTAAACCAACATTTCTTGAGCTATTCCTCACTGAATAGACGACATCTTTTCTTGCTTCAAAAGCCATCTTGATAATGATTCACTATTAGCCAGTGGCGTAACGCAGAATGTTAGGGCCCCCTGCAAACTCAGGTTTTGGACCCCAAGCCGGATCTTATAAATGGTAAGTATTTGGCGTCAGTCTGGCTTCGGGCCCTCTAGAATTCTGCTCCTCCCCCAGAGTGCAGGAATGTACGTTACGACATATATTTTCTAGAAATATGTATGTTTGGTTATCAAAAAATTAAACAAATTATAATTGAGGTATAATTTAATTTAAATCTTATTTGAAGTGGATTCCTTTTCATATTCAATTTACTCCCTTCCTCGCCCCCTTCCCTTTATTGAAGTTTAATTTTGCTTTGATTGGTTCATCTTTTTACATTTGATCCCCTTCTTTTTATTTTCCTGAAATGCAAAATAATAGATAGAAATGATCTGCCCTTTTTCTAGTTTTGTATATATTCCGATGTTCTTAGAAATATTTGTATCAGAGATAATGCCATTGCCCTGATGAATTTTTTATTTCTGTCTCAATGAATATATCTTATTGACAGAGGTTAGACTTGATTTAAAACGTGAACCATATGCTTATCTATATAAGAATCTAAAAACTTGGAAACTGAACAAAAAGAACTATTTTTTTTCTTAGTTGATCTATTGTAAAGTTTTGGCTCATAATAAATTCTGGAAATTACTTAATAATGTCATAAATCCGGTTTTATTTAAAGATTTATTTTATAAATATTTCTTTCATTGTAAATCTTCTTTTACAGAAATGCAAATAATTTTATTCCAGTGATACGTTTAACTTTTTTAAGCTAATTCGGAACTGCGAATAATACCAAACCACTCTCTACTATTCTTAGAACGAAAAAGTAGCACGTCCAACAGATTTCCTCATAAAATGCAGACACGAATAAAAAAAAAAAGAAACAGAAATATTTTCGAGTGATATATATATAAATTATAATTAAATATATAATTTATATATTTATTATAATAATTATAACTATATAATAAATATATAAACATATAATTATATATTAATTAATATATAAATATATAATTATATATTAATTAATATATAAATATATAATTATATATTAATTAATATATAAATATATAATTATATATTAATTAATATATAAATATATAATTATATATTAATTAATAT
>BMAV01004013.1:140542-164956 GCA_019973955.1 Trichonephila inaurata madagascariensis
AAAGCTCAAATGGGGACAGCGATTGCTCAAAAAGTTTTTAAAATAATTTAATGAATTTTTTGTGTATGTTTTAATAATAGAAGTGTTTAACTTTCAGTTGTATCAGTCGCTGTTTTATTACAAAATTTACACTTCTTTACGTGAATATACTTATTTTTTTAAGCAATTTCATATATTCTAACTAAGGTAAAGTGCTCTAGTTTTTGTAAAAATTAAAATATCTCTTATCCTGAAGATTATTTCAAAAATGAATAGCTAAGTAATACATTAAAGTTGAAAAATTGAGAATTTGTTCATTTACTATTTGTGCAGAGCGGGCCCCGTTTATGTAATATTTTGTCAATTTTTACCCATTTGTTCCCATTTTAGTAGAAATAATTTATTTTTCTCTTCTTAATTTTAGCACTTTTTTTAAAAATGTACTAAATATAAATCTATAAACCACAAAAAAAAATCTCCATATCTCCATTTTTTTAAAAAAAAAGTTGTCGCAAGTAGTCGGATACCATAATTTACATCGTACTCTGAAGTAACATAAAAGTTATTAGCTTTGAAATGTCTTTAGATAGCTTCAAATCTAAAAATATAATTAAAAAGTAACTCTCCTATAAAGTATTCAGTGATATTATAAAAAGCCTATATGTGATTAAGAATATATTTAACTTATATATATATTTTTAATTGGTTGTAAACAAAATGACAAGAATTAACTTTAAACTATACTGTAGCGGTCAAGATGATTATTTAGTCATATATATGAAAACATTCACTTTCTCCTGAAAAATCTCTCGATAATAAAATTTATTATTAATGACATCCACTTGAACAATGACACTTTTAGGCGAAGTGTATAATAACTTATCCCATTTTCTAATGATTGCAATATATCTTCTTAAAACATTTTTAACACAAAAAGACGATATTAAATTAATAGACGGTAAGTACCGGGTATGAAATATGCATCGTACAGTTAAAAGGGATTTGATGTGGAACATCTTAATTTTACATTATGTCACTTCATTTTCATGCCAGTTAACGCAAAAAGGTGTGACAAATTTCTCGCTTTTCTATCCTGCTTCTGCGAGGAAGATGATCTATAGCTTCATCATATGTTAGCGGAAAAGTAATTTGATTTCTTTGAGTGATGCACTTAATTGGATACTGTGTTTCAAGTAATTTTAGAAAATTCATGTAAAATCCTGAAACAAATCTTTCATTTTTGGTTTCCCTCCTTTAAAGTGATCAACAAGCTTAGATGTACCCTCCCTGTGAAGAAGCTAACTGTTTTCCGAAATTAAAAGGGTTTGTCTATTTGATACGAAAATAAATGGGTTTTTTTTATTTCTAAAAGGCTGCGGATTGGTGTTTTACCATTGCAGACCTAGTACATTCCCCGGAAGCTGGTGTCTCTTTTTAGTGAGGCACCATAGAGGCGGTTACCAATCACGGCAGGTAATTTTGACGCCCAGTTTCCTCCCTAGAGGGAGGCACCTGAGCTCTGACGATGCGAACCTGAGGGGGTGCAAGGTTTTGATGGGTGCAAGGGTTTGATTTTGCCTAGAGCACCCACAAGCCAAACAGACATTTTAGGGATCTTATACATGACGTATAATCATACAACATGGCCTCTGTCGATTTTCTGCATCATGAAAATCCACCGACTTGGGCCGGGGTCGAACTTGAAACCTTAGGTGCAGAAGGTCAACGACAAACCAGCCACTCCACCCAGCCGGCCGGCATGAAAATATATGTATAAAGTTGGAAAACGAAAGAAATCAATTATTATTCATATTTGCTTTTGAATTGTTAAGTATATATTTTTAAATATAAAAATATTTGGATAATTTAAAAAATATATGCATGATGCTGCATTTCTCTTACAAGTGAGGTCATATAAGGGACAATATTTTAAATCTGCAGTCTCAATGCACAGTGTGAGTACCCCCTCTCTTCCACAAACACCAATGGGAGGACGTTTGAGAGTTGAAAGATGTAACGAGCCTAGCTAGCCTGTGTGAACAGCGGGTCTTCAACGTTACTTGACTCGAACTCATGACACGCTGGTCATGAGACCGTTACCTTGACCACTAGGCTACCGCAGCCACCTACGCTTTCCAGAGGGTTTCTACACTTATTTTTAAGATAAAGACCTTAAACTCTTTTACATAAAAAAAAATAGTTTCGAAAGGCATCGGAACTTTCAGAGCTTTCGTGAACACAAAAATTTCCAAAGGTTTGGATGGAACGTAATATAATAATAGCTATGTGTAGTTGCTAACAATAAAAAAAAGAGTTATTATTTTTGATTAAAGTACGTTTTCAAGTAGAGCTTTTTCATTAAGGGCAATTTAGGGATCCAGTCTAGAATGGTACATCTTTCGTGTTTCCACGAAGCTTTTCAGAGTCTGTTAAAGAAGAAAATTTTAACATTATATGAGATATCTCAGATATCCTAAAAAAACACTGAGGTCCCTTGGGGTACGCAGACCACAGTTTAAGGATCTACAGCTTCCAAGAGGAATTCTGATAGTATTTATTCATGATATATTCAAATGACTGGGTTCGAAGAGCTCATTTTTCAGAATTTCACATTAATCAATTATTGTTTTATTCGCTATAAAAAATGAAGCGTATCATATATTTTAGAATTTAAGCCAAGAGTGTATTTTTTCTTCAAAAATTTACACAAAATTCAAAACCCGTTCATAAACCGAATTGAAAGGGAGGGAATTCTAATAATTTTCTAATATGAGTAACGTGAGTGGGCAAAAATTTTGCCAAGTGGTGAAAACAGATTAAATACTTACCAATCAAATTGCTGAAGAATGAAGTGGCCGTGATAGCCGAGTGTTATGATCATGTGTTCGAGACTAGTGCCGCTGAAGACCCGCTGTATAGAGGGGCTCATGCCTTTTAAATGTATTGTGATTTAAACTTTCTCCCTTTGGTGTGGTGTGATAGTTAGGAGAGAGGGTGTCAATTTAGATGTTGTCCTCGTCACTTGACTACGATTCAAAATTACGAGGTCCGTCGCCAATAGCCCTCGTGTGTGTTTATAGTTCTACGTCAATAAGAACTCACTAGCTGTAAAATAAGAAGTGATTGACAAAAGTTTTATTTCTGGCAATCCTATTTTTGAAGTTAAATCAGTTTTCCCATTGATTTGATACATTTTTTTTTTGTATGGAAAATTATTGACATGAGAAATTTGTACATGGCAAGAATAACCAACTCATGCTTCATACTCTTGTTGAAAAGCTTGCCGAATGATGAACATATGCGCTCAGATATCTAATGGGAAAGTTAAATGTTAGTAGAATTTTTGGGGAACTCGTATTCTGACACTAACTTGCAAGGATTTACCGGCTGGGGGCTGTAGTTCGTTTATCGCTGGCCTTGAACGCCAGAGGTTGCGGATTTGACCCTGGCCCAAGTCGGTCGATTTTCACGATCAACAGCGTCCATGTCGTATGATTATGCGGCATATAAAATATCCCTTGAGTGCCGGTTTGGCTGAGGTGCTTTCGGTAAAACTGAATTCCTCCAGTTTCGCATCGTCAGATCTCAAGTGCCTTCCTCTGGGAAAAAAACTGGATGTCAAAATTACTTGCGGTGATAGGTATTTGACCAATATGGTGCCACACTAAAAAGCAATACCCTAGATCGGCAATGGTAAAACACCAACCCACAGTCCTTTTAGAAATTAAAAAAAACTTGGAAGAATTTATCTACCTTCATTTTAGGTTAAATCTGTAAGTAGTTAAAAGATTAAAAATGCTTTTTTTTTTTTTTTGTGAGTATTTTTTTTTCCTGTAGGTATGTATTTTAATGTAAGATTATCAATAATATAGTTGAAATTTGATCAATTGATTAATTCAATAACTGATAAAATAAAAATCATTGTATCACTAATTTGATGTATTAGAACGTGCATTTCTAAAGATTCCACTTGTTTTCTAATTTTTGCACTACACATAATTATTATTTTAGTGAAATAATTCATCTTCAAAATAATTTTAATATATTTCATTTTTTTTTTATTATTGTGTAGATAAATGTAGGCCTAGTTTTCAACAGGGTTCTTTTTTTTTTATTATTATGTCGAAAATATCTGCTGAAGGGGTTGGTTGGATCCATGAAGCAATGATTAACCCTATTTCATTGTCCTAAATATGTAACAACTTTAAAAACCATAATAGTTATTCATTTTCGTCTCTCTAATGACTCTTTTGGTCTTTACAATTCTAATTGTTCAATATTTCAGATTCTTAGAAATTCTGTTATTCTTCAATCTTAGTAGGATATTTTTGTATCACTTGTTTTATTCATATGCATATATATAGCAGGCTATGGAAAGTTCAACTTAAAAATTAATTGATTAATAAATAAAAATAGAGCAAATTCTTTACTACCGCGTAGGGATTTTAGGGTGTGTATGACTATTTAAGGTAGAGCACACTGGTGTAGATAGGAGAATAATCGAGAAGGGAGACTAGTGACTCTTTGCTGTGTTGATGACTTTAATTCTATTCGGTTAAGCGCCAAGTAGCCGCCATGTTGGAATATTTATGCATGAACAATAATAAAACCAAGGATATTTAAAGATGACGACTTTCTTTATTTACCAGCAGGCCTGAAGCCTAACATATATATATATATATGTATAATTTAACTCAGTGGCGCGACAGCCCGTGAGGACCAAGGCCTACTGTGCCCAATTCAGTATACGTGACCTTGGGCCCTGAGGTGCATTAGCAGATGTTCTGGCCAGGTGTGTGGTCAGTCTGACGCAAAACCCCAGTGTTAAGTTCCAAAGCAAGCTTGGTTCTTATTTATTGACCCACTGAAGGGATGCAAGGCTGAGTCAACCCTGTCCAGTCAGGGGTTTGAACCTCGGACCCTGTGGGAAAGAAGCGCCGTGTACTAACCACTCAACCACTGGGCTATATATATATATATTAATTTTCTATGGTGTTTTTTGTGTGTGGTTTTTTTACCACGTGTGATCATATATTCTTGTTGTTTTTCTATACTATCTTGTGTTCCATTTCCATATATCTCTCTCTTAAAGCTTCTCTCTCTCCATATATAATTCATTTGTAAAGACATAAAACCATAAAATTGTATCTTAAAAACACCGAACAAGGAATTTTCTTGGTAAATCAAATTCCAAAAGACAAATTTAATATATAAAAATTTGAATATTTGCTACTGTATATCATTTTTTGCTCACTTTTCAGTCGAATGTATCACAAATAATCTCTAAAAGAATAAGATCGAGAAATGTATTTGTGTATAATTTAAAAGAGAAATTCTCTAAAAGTGAAATCTGAAATATTCGTACGAAGATTATTTAAAAAAAAACACATTGAACATATTCTTTCGTTACAGAGAAATAAATAAGTAAATAATAAAGAAGAGTTTAAAAGAGAAAAATGTAATCCCTCTTCGCTTCAGTAACTTTACCAACGAAAGAGTAAAAGGAACATGTTAGAACATGAAAGAAAAAAAATTTGTAATTTGACAATTTTTATAACAAAGACGGCATTGTCAAGTTTGATAACCTAGAAAACATTATGGAAGTGGAAAAAAAAATAATTCTCAAAACGAGCTCATGAAGAAAAAATAACATTATTTTCGACATAGATGCGATGCATGGAAAAAAAAATATAAAACCAAAAAAAAAAAATCTTGGATTTATTACGCATTCAAAATGTGAGTGCATCTTTTCCACAAAATGCGAGAATCTAATTTTACATGTTGGATCCGAAGATGGATGCGAATGGAATATTTATGCAGGAAGGAAAATGGAGAATTTTAAGCGAAATACTCGACAAAAAATCTATGTTTGATTTCGTCTTTGTTTACTGTACAATGAAAAATGATTGTAAAGGGAAATTCATTTTATTTTCAATGTTTTCAAAAAGACGCATATAGTTACATAGTATAACGAAAATACTTCAAAAATTTTAATCATAACTTTGTAATTGTTGGATAAAATTCAAGAAAACATTTCTCATTTGATTTAAATAAATCTGTCTTCTTAATTTCAAAATAAAATTTTAATTAAAACTGTATTTGGTTTACTTTAATTTGATAAATATGTTTAGAAAAGTTTTGCTTATGCATATTTATATATATATTTTTTTTAGGAAAAGAATCATCCTTTTAAGTGCAAAAGGTTAAACATGTTAGAAATGATGTGTGTCTTCGTATTCCTTTTTTTTAACCAGACTGATCCACAGCAACGCGTCGCAGGGTACAACTAGTGTTAAATAAAATATAATAATAACTACGACAAAGATAACAAAATGTTTGAATACTTAATTGTAAATTAATTATAAGAATACATTTAATGTGAAATTTGAGGCTGATGGTTTTTGTTAATTTCGTTTATATTTGGTCATAAAAATGACAATGCCACTCTCATTTCATCACCTATATTTAAAAGTCTCGGTCTTTCTTTCATTTGTATATTTGTTAATGTTAAAAATCCTAATTCAATCAAATATGATGTAAAAAATTTAAACAATATTTTTAAAGCTTTCTTGGGGCTATTATGAGACAATCGCCTTTAATTTTAATCCAAAATGAATTAATTGGCACTTCTGAATTTTTTTGAAACTAAATATCGGTTATTGAAATTCAAAATTAGTTTTTCCTTTCATTCAAAGTTAATTCATGTACATATTTATCCGTTATCACAAATGAATTGCGAACTTAATCAATTATTTTATATCCATCTATTTACGAAAGGATAAGTTAAATATACCAAGAATACCTTTATTTTTTATTTCTATAAAACGGCAGAATGATTTAGCTCCGAATTTTTTTTTTCACATAGTATAGTTAATAATTTTTTAAAAAAATGGTGGTACGCCTTAAGAATTTAGAGACACACAAACGTGCCACGGCACAGTGGTTGAGGATCCCTGTTCTATAAATGCTAGTTTTCAGTTTCTTTCATCTCTTTCTCAATTGAATCATGCATCCCATCTCCAACCATTATTATGTCATCGCTCATTTATATCATAATCACGTTCTTTACGATGCTATTCGGGAGGATATAATCGTAGTAAAACATGAAACAGAAATGTTAGTAATGCCTCACTCTCTTTCCTCAGTTCGAATTTCTGAATGGCACAAAGCTCTTCGACTGCAACTACGATACGTAAATCCGCTTAGAGCTGTTCCAAATGTTTACTGAAGAGATTCAGCATGACTTCTGGAGTTCTATTGGTTTGTTGTAAGGGAGAATTTATTCTTACATTACTGCTTGTAATCTGAACTTATTTGATGCAGAGTAGTACTGATCAATGTTAGAATGACATCCTTTGAGAAAGAGAAAACTTCTTTCAATTTAAACGTTTTAATTCGTTTGTCTTGATCAATTTAAATAAAATTTAAAAAGTTGCAAAAATGTAATTTACATGTATTATGTAGTTCTATTTTATGATTAAAATTATAAAATTCTCATGCAACGCCGTCAATTACATTATAAGGGCGTTTCAGTGGAAATTTGGTAGAATATAGAAGTAAAATTCGACGTATAACGCAAACTTTTAACCCAAAAAATATGATCAAACTTTACGGGTGCGCGCTATACTCCGGGTATAAAAATGATAGCCTCAGAAATAAAAAAAAAAAAGATGTGCGTAAAAAAAACTGAGACTTCTACAAAGATCGGAATACTGTTTATATTTAAGAGAAATGTTAGAGCTTACGAACTAAAAAAGGGTTGTTTTTTTTCAGAAATGTACTATTTTTTTCAAAATCCTGGGATAATGTCTCGAATAAATGACTTTAAGACATAATAGCATTGCTAACGAGCATTGCAGGATCCTTCGTAGGAAACGGAGTGCTCATTATACGGCGAATATATCTTAAAATTAAAAAATGCAGCTTGAAAGCATAGGTGCGCGTTATACCCCGGATTTTACGGTAAGATGGCATTATTTTTGGCGACATGACGACCATGATAGTGAAAGAAAGAAATTTATTACAGTATCACTGAAAACTTTTTTTATATAAAGAGAGGTGTTTAAGGTATCCAACTACGTTCGGAACCTTGATTTTGCAAAAGCATATAAATGGATAACATTTATGATATTTAGTGTCACTTAGATTAGAAAATGTATATAAAATTGTTTTAAGATTAGTATAACAATAAAAAATTATTTAAGTACAATATTTTGACAAAAAATGAACATAGAATGACCCATTTTCAAAATATTCTCCTTTTGTGAAAAATGCTTCTATTACAAAACTATTTTGCCTGTATATAGCTCAGACATCTGTACAGAGGCTCAACTAGAATTTTTGAAATATTTAACTTAGAAAGGGGTTTATCCATGTTTTTTGCTACAACAGAGGGGTGAAATTTTAAGAAAAAAATGCCGATAATTATATTTCAAATGGTTGTAACTCTGAAAATAATGTGAATTTTTCAAAAACCATAGTTGAGCCTCAGTACAGAGGTCTGAGCTATATACAGGCAAAATATTATTATAATAGAAGCATTTTTCACAAAAGGAGAACAGTTTGAAAAAGGTTATTCTAAATTAATTTTTTGCCAAAATATTGGATTTCAATAATTTTTTTGCCGAAATGTCCTTAAAACAATTTTATACATGTATTCTAATCTAAGTGGCACTAAATATCATGAAAATTATCCATTTATGCGCCTTTTTAAAATCACGGTTCCGAACGTAGTCGGATACCTTAAGTACTACAAGTGGGAATTACATTTCTCTCAAAAGAATATACAACTGTTTTGTGAATGAGAATATGTCCTTAGGTATTATTTTATATATTCTAATTTTACACTTTCTAAAGTTAAATATGCTTTTAATCTTATTCATAAGCCTGCCTTAACATGTATGTTTTGTTTTTTTAAAAAAAAAGAGTTTATTTTCATGATTATACCTATAATACAATTGTTTTATTTTAGGGATTTGCACATGGTACATTAAATAAAAACATACTCTTTAGAAATTCGTATGTACCATATTTGTTTAAATCTAAGCCGCTATCGGTTTTAAGCCGCACCCCAAAGTCTCAACAAGTTTTTTTGAAAAATGAAAGTGTAAACGGATTTATCGAGATATCGAATTTTATAAAATTAAAATAAATTTAAAATAAAAACTAATAAAAGAAGAGAATATTAAGTTATTTTACCAATATTATTAATTTTTAAATACTCACATTAACCTGTTATTGGCCCGTCTAACCAATTTTTCCCCTTCGATTCCAAGCCGCACCCGATTTTCAGTACCATTAACATAGACAAAAAAAAGTGTGGCTTAAATTGGTAATTTACAATTTTTCATCATTTAAAAGCACCTATTATTTCATGAACACTAAAATCCTTTCCCTGAATTTGATTACGCCTGACCGTAGCATGTATAGGTCTATATGAACTTCTGTATGATAAATGATGCCCTATAATGTTAAAGGAATATTAACTAGAGTTTTCCTTGATGAATGTTCTTTTTTGGGCACCTAACTCTTGGGATTTGAAGTCTGTGAAGAACTATGATGCCTCGTGTTATCTCGGGGCTTGTTGATTTATGGATATGAATGGCTTTTCTCTTGAAGAAGTGCGAAGAAGGATTAGTTTCCGAGAAAAGTGATTTTAGAAGATTGTTTTAATCTGCGGTAGTGTGAGTGAATGGATCTTTTCAAACATCACATTTAGGAATAACAATAAAAATATAGTGGATTCCTAAAATAATAAATTTTATAAGACGATGTTATAAAAAAATATAAATATGTTGGTCTCTTAAATGTCAAAAAACTTTCCAAAAAAATAGCTCGTTTAAATTTTTTTTCCCATAAAACAACTGGAAATACAGTAATACCTCGACTAAGAGAATTCGAAATTACGCGATCTTCAAATCTTGTAAATTCATCTCTTTTTTTTTTTATTTTTGTAATCATTAACCCGCGATCACTCACGCGGAGTGTGTTCTGTACACCCCAGCAACAAGAAAATACTCCCAGAATTCTAAAAAGAATGCGCAGAAGCACAATTTTTTCTGTAGTTGCACATTTTAGGTCACTGAACCTTCGGGCCTGATGCAATCCCTTTTTCTCGGAATGTAATGACCTTTAAAAGTTTATCTGGGGGGCTAAGAACCTCCGAGAGAAGTTGAGCATTTGTATACAGTCTGCTCTAAATGTTTGGAAAATGATTAAAATATTATTTTTCTACTTTCTGCTGTCATTATCTCATTAATTATTATGTATATTTATTACTGGTATATACGTTTTAATGGTTTATGAAAAAATATAAAATTATGTGTTTTAAAATGAAAATTTTGTATGTTTAGTTTAAATTAATGTTAGTCTCATTTGTATGCAATAAATTTAATAATTTTTTGTATAATACAAAAAACATCTTGTACTTCATAAATATGTATCATAATGACTTAATTTTATTTTAATAATTACATACACGTGTTAAAAGTTTGGGGTGTTCTCTACACCCCGCGAGTAACGGCGGTAGCAGAAACAGGCGCGAGTGACTGCGGTTTAAAAGTCAAACGGAATCTTTGCCAGGGCTTAATGAAATTGGTAGTTAGATTGAAGAAGTTGTTGATCTTGCCAGACAAATAAATTCAGAAGCGAATAGTGATGGCGTTCAAGAACTGCTGCATTCCTATAACCATTGGCTGACAATGGATGAACTCATAGAATTATAGAGTAAGAACTTGATACAGACATTGAAGAACTTGAGTCTGTAGACTCAGTTCTGTCAAAAGATCGAATGATGATTGGGAATTGGACAGGCCTCAGTTTAATTGAAAAAAGATTACAATTTTTAAAAAATACAGACTCCAACGAGGAGCGTATTTTTTCAACAAAACAAGAAATAAAAAAAATATTAACATGCTACGAGGAAATTTTGCGGGAGAAAAAATCTTTGAGCCGGCCGACTACTTGTTAGACTACATGAAACCTTTTACTTCAAAGTGACTTTAGTTTGCAATGGGCTTGATTCAGAAAGTCACATGATAAAAACAAACACGTGTTTTCCATTGAATTCAAAACAAACATTAAACTAATTGTACTTGTTCTATTTGTAAAATTCAGATAAAATTTCAAATTTCATATTTGGGTAAAGATGTTTAAATGTTAAAGAAAAAAATTTCTTCAAAAAGATTTTTTTTTAATTAAAAAAAAAGTCGTATTTTATGCTTATACTTTTAAATAAAATGCATTTTGTATGCATATGTACTTTTTAAGAGAAAGTTTCTGCAAAGAGCAAAACTTGGCAACACCGGAGCGCGTGAACTGATTAGTTGAAAACACAAGATAGTTTTTATCGTGTGACTATGACGTCACATGAGTTTTTGAATTGATTGGCTAGAATCAGGTGGCTTTCACTATCATTTGACTATGACGTCACATGAATTAACCTTATTGAGTGTTTGTGTTATCTAAGATTTTATCAAACATTTTTTTCTCAATTTTAATTTTCTTTCGTCTCCGGCTCCAACAAAAAATAATTTGTATGTATTTATATGCAAACACATAAAATTATACACCGACTTAACCGAATTCTACTTAAGAGGTTATCACTCAATCCCACCTATTGCTTAAGTTCGAGGTTTTACTGTGTGCATGAAAATGAACTTTTTATAAGTATCATACTAATATTATCTCACTAAAAATATTTTATCAATCTAAGCAACGCACATGAAAATTTCAATTCTGTGTCCGATTTTTACCTTTAAAACAGTGAAATACGTTTAACGCGAAAACGCTTAAGACGAAATATCGGTTAACACAAAGTAATTCAACAGTCCCAACAAACTACAGTGTATTTTCATTCATTTTTTTTTCTCTTTATACGAAACGAAATTCGTTTAACACGAAAAGATTTCCTTTCTGTGAATGAACAAAATACGGAAAACACCAGCAGCGCAAGCGATATATAAGATAGGTGTGAAATGAAAGAGAGGCGTGTGACGGATCTATCCGCGTCCTTTCATTAATATAATCCTCTTGGGAAATCTTTGGTCTATCGATTCGTGTTTATTCACAACCAACCCTCTGAAGAAGAAACCTTGATTATGTAAATTAGACAGGCTATACATAGTCTAGGTTTTCAAGCTAGAAGGGAGAGAAAGTGAGGAGAAAAGATAGATTGCTACTGATCAAGTATATTTCAATTTTATAGTATATTTCAGATTTTGGAGAAGTGTAAGAATTAAAGTGACGATTGGTCACTACAGTTTAATTAGTGATCGAATAATCTGGAAAGTAGATATGATCTAGAATTAAGTAGGTCGTGGTTTAAAGTCTTCGCATATTTGGCGTATCTCGTTACGAATCCACATATTGCTTAATTTGAGAACATCTCCTCTTTGAAATTACTTGAATTGTGTTATCAATAAATAGATTATTTTTGGATATATATGGCTAGTCTTCCTTCCCCCTACATATCTAGACGAGAACAAGAGAATATCTCGTTCTTCAGAGATGGTTTCACATATTTCGTAGAAAGGAGGCTAACGGCTTTGAAATACCCTTGGAATAGCTTGTGACATGTGAGCCAGTTTTGTATATATCTTAGCTACTTTCACCCTCCAATTCTACAAACGCCACATCTCTCATCAGTTGGTTTTAGAATTCAGTAACGAGTACATCATAGTGTGAGTAAAAATCGGTGAATTTGGTGATTTTAGAAGAATTTTTTACGAGCACAACGGAAAAGAGCTCAGGGGGAAAGCAAACTGCTATTTCGTTTAAAATGAATATGAATCTTCTTACGGCTGTTGATCAAAAACAAAAGACGAAAACGGAAATCTGAAAAGATTTTGGTGTTGCTAACTCTACATTATCAAAGATAATTAAAAAAAAAAGAGAGCAAATTACGGAAATGTTTTTTACACATTTATATAAACAAAATGTACTCTAATAAACTTAATATTGTTAAATATGCGGGGTCTTTTTTTATTCGCAAATCCTTTAACACGAAATTCTTTCAACACGAAAAAATATTTCAAGCCCTTCGTTTAATTAAACAATTTTTACTGTGTATCATATTCGGTATTCATATGTTTCACGGCTCAAATTATTCTCTCTTAGCATCTCGCGAACGATTTAGTTTAACTTGTTTACGAACTAAAAACTCTTTCCACATTAATCTTCACATCAGACTAATTCCTTTAATTATCAAAAGCTATTTTAAACTTATTATGGCTTCATTCTCATTCTTAAGAAAATCTTATATACTCACGTCTCTCCGTAGTACATCTTAAAGTCGGAGGGATGTTATCTCTAACGAAACTAAATTAAGCTAAGTGAAGATATTTTTATCTCTTTATCCAGAATTATTTTTGAAATAGCGAATAAAGAAAAATGGAGGATACTTATATACTTCTCTCTCTTATACGTGTAATTTAAAAGTTGGTTGATTTTAATTAAAGTGTCAGGAAAAGCTACACGAAAGATATATAACACACCTCGTAATTTTGACATAATTAAGTGACCTAGAAAGCATCTAATTAGGTGCATTACTTTTCAAACTTCCACAAAGCACAATGTGTTAGAAACACAAAGAAAACGTAAAAGCCTTTTTGGTTAAACGTAAATAAGCTTAAAAGTAATGCAAATAAAACTGAAAACATCTCTTTTTTGTAAAAAAAAAAAGTTCAAAATCAGCATATTTCGGATTAATATTGTCATCGTATTTAACTTCTTGGAAAAAAAAACACAGGTATGAAAAGTCCTCCAGATAAATGTTCAAACTATGTCATAAAAAATCCTTCAATGCAAATACCATGCTCCGAATGCAAAACGGTTTTGTACAAATAAAAATCCGATTATAAAAAATGTTTTTTTCTAATAGTCCGAAAGTATTACGAGCAAGAGAAACAGAGAGCGAAACCCCATCCCGTCATTTCTACGTGGCGAGAAAGGAGTAGTTAATCCCAAATTTCACATAATGAACGTGAAAATTAAAAACTAAAAATATATGATATGTTAATATGAATCATTTCGGTAATTCAGTGCTTCTCCAACTTTCAACACTTGCGACCCAATTTTCAATCATAATTTTCATCGCGCCCCCCTCCATACAATAACAATGTGTTGATTTCAAAATTTACGTTCTAAAAGTTACATGCTAAAGCTACAATATGACTTTAATTATAAACCGTACAAATTATCAACATAAGTATGAAACTTTGAGTATAATTTTGTATATGACAAGCCCATGGGAGTCACTAGCAATTATTAATCTTGTTCTTAACTTTGTATTGATAAATTAATTATCAAATACAGTATGCAATACAGATGCATTTATAAGTATATTATATCAATGTAACTGTGCATTTTATTTTTTATTATGTCAGAATGTATTTTGTTTTGCTCCCTTTCAGTAAATTTGCAATTATTAAAATCTTTTATTTTTGACTTTTTGATATGCTCGCGCACCCCTTGTAAGGTTATCACGCCCCCAAGTGGGGGGCGCCCCACAGTTTGAGAAACGCTGTGGTAATTTAAATTAAGATATAAACACGGAAAAGTAAAAAGAAAGATTCTAATTTTTTTTTTATTATACATCTTATACAAAGAATCAATTTAAGGTAATAAATAATGTAAATTGCGTATTATTCCATTTTAAATTTTTGGATCAATGTGTGTATTTTTTTTTATATATTAATAATATCTTAAAAAAACAATTTATGTACATTCAATACAGATAAACGGTTTTTAACTATAACATTTAAGTGTAATTGATTATTCACTTCTCAAAAGTGAAATTGTATCATCAGGAAGAGATGCACATAACCCCGGGGAAATAATAGTAACGGTAGAAGTAAAACTCTTGTTCAAGTAACTAAAAAGGGAACAAAAGTACGCTCTAGAGCAGCGTTTTTCAAACTGTGGGACGCGCCCCCCTAGGGGGCGAGAGGATATCAAAGAGTCGAAAACAAAAGATTATTTTTAAAAAATTATTAATTTGCTGAAAGTAATCAAACAAAATACATTCTGGCATAGTAAAAAATAAAATATACATTTATACTAATATAATACACCTATAAATGTATCAGTACTTCACAATGTATTTTATAAGTAATTGGACAATATTAAGTTAAGAGCAAGTTTAATAATTACCAGTGATTCCATGGGTTTGTCATATATACAATTATATACAAAAATTAACACCTATCTTGATAATTTTTGTACGGTTTATAATTAATCTCTTAACTGCCGAGATTAAAAGTTATACGCTTCACTCCCAAATGCAACTGTTTTTTCATGTAGGCGCGCGTATGAGATATAATGGAGGAGGAAGGAGAATATATAAAAGAGGAATAAAGAAGCAAATCCTCCGAAATATGTAAATCCTTCGCAGACACTGTCAAGTTAATTTTATTGCATTACAAAGCTTTCAGAATAATTCTATGGATAGAAGTTCACAGAAAAGATCGTACTTCGGAAAGACATATATATACGTCCCAACCAATTGATACATTGGCTGACCAAGACGTTTATATGTATCGGCGGGACAAGAGGTTTAAGTCGTAGTGTAGCTTTAACATCAAAGCATAGGATTACTGAATTCAATACATTGTTATTGTATGGAGAAAGGGGGGGGCGCGATGAAAATTATGACTGAAAATTGGGTCGCAAGAATCCAAAGTTTAAGAAGCACTGCTCTAGATAACTTTTTATTCAGTAATCAACGTGTCCCTCATGAGTAAGATATTCAGGCCTCAAACGGCGAAGCATACTGTCTGTGAGGTTAGTTAAGGTGAGTTAGCCAGTTTTGGTAACAGGTTTTTACAAAGCAGAATCCACTGAAATTACAGTTCTACGGTATGTGCCTGAAATGCCCATTGCACCACACATGCGATAAACACGCGCACGTGATAGGTGGGAGAGTGATCAGGTGAGGCTACCAGCCAGAGTAGGATGTCAAATCGGTTCAAGATGTTTGGAGTCCACCAGGCAACATCATGCTAGCATAACAATGCCTAGCATTGTTATGCTAGACTAATGTGATAGGACTGGCCTGAACAAAGTACCGAAGAGGCAAAACATCTTTTTTCCTGCTTACCAGTCTAATACAATTTTCCAGTCTGTGAACAAGGGATATTCGAACATGATTCCATTTCGAACCATGAAGCCTGGTATAGGATTGCTATGACACTCGACGATATACTTGGCAGGTAAGCGACGTACCCTGGAAACCCGTCATACATATCCCCGAACATAATTTCTTCTTAAATAAAATCGGGATTCATCTGAAAACAGCGCACCAGTTGACATTAATTGGTCTGTTGCTGAAACGTTGACACCAAGTCAGGTGCATAGCTGTGTATTGAATGTTTAAGGTATCCAACTACGTTCGGAACCGTGATCTTGCAAAAGAGTATAAATGAATAATATTTATGATATTTAGTGTCACTTAGATTATAAAGTGTACATAAAATGGTTTTACGAATATTAATACAGTAAAAAATTATTTAAGTCAATATTTTGACAAAAAATGAACATAGAATGACCCATTTTCAAAATATTCTCCTTTTGTGAAAAATGCTTTTATTATAATAATATTTTGCCTGTATATAGCTCAGACCTCTCTAAAGAGGCTCAACTAGAATTTTTGAAATATATAACTTAGAAGTGGGTTTATCCATATTTTACAACAACAGAGGCGAGCAATTTTAAGGAAAAAGCGCCGATAATTATTTCATAATGTGAATTTTTCAAAAATCCTAGTTCAGACTCTCTGGAGAAGTCTTTACTTTATATAAACGCGCGCGCGCGAAATATTATTATTTTAGAAGCATTTCTTATTAAAGTAGAACATTTTGAAAACAGATTATTCTAAGTTAATTTTTTGCTAAAATATTGTATTTAAATAATTTTATTTGTCAAAATACCCTTAAAATAATTTTATACGTGCATTCTAATCTAAGTGACACTAAATATCATGAAAATTATCCATTTATGCGCTTTTTTAAAATCACGGTTCCCCGAACGTAGTCGGATGCCTTAAGGCTGTCTTCGGTAAAAGTATGAGAGCTTGAACTAAACGCGAAGCCCATTTTCAGACAGAAAAAATACCTCAATTTCTATGGAAATTCGCAATATTATAACTCATATCTCTGTTAACAATATAGTGTTTTTGAAAATGCCAAAATATTCCATGAATATTTTCTTTTTTGTTATAATACGTGAAGGCATGGCCCATTTAACATTACGGTATAGGAGAAAAAACGCGTAACACATTTTATACCAGAAAAAAATGAATAAACTCGGTTAAAAACGGAAAGTATGATAAAAAAAATGCTGCTCTCTAAAGGATAGTGAAGCCAGAATGTCATATTAATGTTTCACTTCTTTTATATCTGAAGAAATGTTCCAAACTCTGGTCCTATTCTTTAACATTAACCGAAGACAGCCTTAAGGGAACTCACTTCCAAGCGTGGAGACGTTCCTCGTACAACCTGTTACGGGTTGTTGGGTGGCTTAGAACATGTGCCGAAGCAAACGAGTCTCAATGTATTATTTGCAAATCCGCTTTTTGTGTGATCTGTTGTACATCTGTTCAATCTACTATCTCTCCCCCACGCTCTAAGATAATCCTGCACTCATCTTGCTTCCCATCACTTAATTTTACTCATATCCCTTACAACCAGAGTAACAATTGGCTCCATCGATACACCAAATGTATGGAGCTTCAGGATACCGTCTCGTTCTACAAGCAAAAATTGTTGTTCAGCTCACTGACCTCTACGAAGTATGTACTAAATCCTTTCAATGGTACTAATGGTCATGTATAATTTATAACTGTGCCCAAACTTTTATTGCTTAATACTAGAAAAAAAATTGTTCATAATAAATGTAAAGCAAGTTTTTATGTAACTCCATCACTTTTAATAAATTTTTAAATTAATGTTCGTTGTCTCCGACTTTTTTGTTTGTATAGTTCGTAGGGGGACAGTAGTTTTATGTACTCGCGTAAGACAAACTAAACACCAATTTAGTAAAAATCTTGATGTTCTCAAACTTAGCCAAAGGAAAAGATGAAATAAAAAAATTCGGCAAATTTACTTTTACAGGGAACCTACTCTTTTCTGTTTGCATTTCTTAAATTAAGTTTAAAATGTAAGTTTTTTTAAGACATAATAAAGCACAAGAATCCAAATTAGTAGGAAAAAAAGGAGTAAAGATTTTATCTCTTTCACTAACGAAATTTCGCTAAACATATTTTACTAACAAGCATTCTTGGAAAAAAAATCGATACTTAACTTCCTCCCAGTAAAATGTTAAGTTCTCTCTTGAATTTATCCCTTAGTATGTAAATTTTATTTCTCTTCCTAATGCCACTATTTTACAATGTACGATCGAGCAAAGAAATCTTTTTTCCTTCCGTTTTAATGTCAACATTTTTCACGGATGTAATTATCATGAGTTTGACAAATAGCGAGGTTTATTGCTCTTTCAAATATAAAATAAATGACTATGATCTTAAGAATTGAACTTAAATAAAAATCATATTTACAATTTTGATGGTTTATTGTCATTTTTAAAATTCTCCATTATTTACATTCTTTAAATCTCGTGTGTCTAACATTCTTTTTAAAGTTATAAAGTAAGATTAAGTACTGCTTTGCAGTTAAAACTTTTAACACAATATCAATCTTTGTAAACATAAGACGCTGATACGATGAATTCCATACTATTTTCATTTTAGTTTCACAGAAAAAAGAGTAACCTTTAAGTGAGCACTTTAGGAGTGAAATGCCAATTAACAAATTGTCTTCTTCCTCATTGTTGCTCAAAGACGTTATTTCTTCTTTAAAATATAGCTAGGAATTCTGAGTAATGAATGTTTAAAATAGAGAAAATAGTTTATGTCTGGATATGTAATCAGTTTATATTACTCTATGTTGTCTTTTTTTTATGTTAAAATTGTAATATTCTCAAGCAACGCCGTTCCAAACATTATAATGGCGATTTAATGGAAACTTTGCAAAATTTTGGCGATAGAGCCCAGTGGGCATCATTTTTGGTGACCATGTTGGTGACTTTGGCAACCATGTTGGTGACCATTTTTGGTGAATTCACGACCATATGGATTCTTCGGGAAACTACGGGAAAAATCTCCTAATATCACGATCTGTGACGCAAGCGGATTTTTCAAGAAAAATCTGTGAGACCTGTAACTAGGGATTCTCTCGTCGAAACTGATTTAGTCTTGTTTTTACTGTTGCAGAGCAGTATTGATTTGACCTTGAAGAGTCGACCAGCGATTAGTTATTACTTCGGCTGTTGAACAGGACGAGCGAGTGCTTGTGAATAATTCTTAAGCATACTTGTATTTCAGAGACTTATAGTTGTCTCTGTGCGCTGTAGAAGGTGTGCAGGCCTTCTGGGATTTATTCTGTGAAAATAGCTACTGTATTTCAAGGATTGTTTTTCAACACTAAATTTCCTTCGCTCCTGAAGAACAATCTTGCTCTTTGCCTAAAATCCTCGAACTGCGATCTACGTAACAATATATATAAGGAACAAAATTTGCATTTATAAAACAAAATATCTTTATATCGATTTATATGTATTAAGATTACATTTTTTTCTATTTAAATTTATTTGCACATAATTTATTATTTATAAAATCATTGAAGAGTCGGATTTACTAAAAAAGCTATTATATTAATAAAATAACCTAACAATTTTGGAAAGGTTTTGAAATAAATCCGAACTGTTTGATATCAATCAAATATACGTAAAAAGTAATTTCTCTTCGTTTTGCATTTCATCTTTCTTTTGTTGTATAAATAAATATAATCCAACTCTCTAGAAAAATTCTCGACTTATAGGTCCAATAATACTTTCAGAAATAATAGAGATCTAAATTTCCTTCAGTTGAACCCTTGAAAAAAATTCTTTTTAAACTTATATACGCTATTCGGTTCTTCACAATAATTGATATTTAATAATAACTCAATTTTAAATAATTTAATATCCTGCGAGAATACTGATAATAATAATCATCTCATCCATGTTCTTAATTATATTTTTGATATTGGGATTACATTAGCAATAGGTGATAACAGAAATTGAATAAAGGATCAATTAAAGTTAATTCATACATGGAAAATGAAAATTGTTTGAAAAATGTAAAATGAAATCTATTTGTTAAAACTGTTCTAACTTAAGTTTGGATATTTTATTAGTATGATACACAAAATAACTTAAATCAGTAACATATATTTTATTTTTTATTGATCAGTAAGAAAAGAGCCTCTAACAGCACAACAATGCGTGATCACATGTGATACGCATTGCTCAAGACTTATTCGTTCCTGACTTTGCTTTCTTGGGCTGTCTCTTTTCCTGACCAATCACCATTCGAGATTGTCTGGTTGATGACTGGAGAACGACTGCCGCAGCGTACATAGCTTACTGCCACAGCAAATTAATGTTTGCTTTGAAGCAGCGTTGGCTACCACATTCTAACAAGTCATGTAAAACCCCTTTCATTCGATGCTGAGGTGGCGTGTTGTGGTGGTTATAGCCAGACATAGTGGCAACACTCATTTCTTCATCATATTCCTTACCTCAGAGAAGACAGTAAATTCAATAATTTCATCACTGTTCTGTGTGATCTATTAATAATTTTAGCATTGGTATACTTTGTCTACCTTGATATATTTTAGATAACCGGTAGTGGACATCAGTGGGAACCCATATCATTAAAAAATCAACAAAAAAGTTCTTAGTTATTTTTTTGTCTCTAAAACAGTATTTTTTTAAAATCATTTGTATTTTATGAGTACATTGCATAGACCCTTAAAATGTTAATAAACGAGAAAACCACAAATAATTAACATAACATAAAGATAAATTCTGTACGTTCTAATTTGATTACAGAATAAAATAAATTCAAATTACAGTAGATTCTAGGTACTTTACACAAAAAGCTGTTATTGCATAAAGTAGTTTTTCTTCTCTTTAGTTTATCTGTTTTATTTTCGGAACAAATCATATGTTTTAATAGCTCTTCTAGGTTGAATGCATTTATATCAAATTTTTGTTTGTAAAGCGGCATATGTACACATAAAAAATAAAAATATTGGAAATTCAAATAAAAAGCTGATCTAAATTTTTTTTAAAAAAAAAATTAATTTTCTGAATTTAAGCAGCTAATTTTTGTTTAAATCCTCTTAAAAATCAGAAAGCACAATTTAAAGATTTATAAAAATTTAAATTTAAGTTTGAAAAACCAATACAAATTTGTTGACGGAAAAAAAACTACTCATTTTCTAAATTGCTTAATACCTTGCATAAAACTATAGTAAAAGTTATTCAAAAAAATTTAATTTAATTTATCATATATTTCGTAGATTGAAAAGAGATTTAAATAAGATGCACAATTAGCCATTTTGCATTAGAAAGTAATCGACTGATAATTAATAACTTTTAATAACTGTTATGTGAAATTTTAACGGTTTAGGAGTTTACAAATAATTTTATTTTATTTTATTTTTACAATGTTGTATACTTGGGCTAATATTACCCGATATTACGCATAGAAAATAATTTCATAGTTCTGATATTCGCATGGGGTAAATAAAAAAAAGTTTGAACAAAAAAAGGTTAAAAAAAAAAGAAAAGAAAAAAATACATTATTCCCGATAACCTACGCCATCTCTGCTTATTCCTTCACCAGACATCACGAGGTCAATTTAGTTTCTTTGTACCTTATATGAATCGGGATACGTTCCATTTCAAAACACCTTTTCAAATATTTTATTCTGAAAAACAACCCATTGAGAAAAGGACAGCTGCTTTAATATCTTGTCTCCAGATTTCGATTACTCAATAAAAGTATGAGAGCCTTTATCTCAAACAATATTAAATAATATTTCTGTTTCTTTTCAGTTTTTTCTTACTTCGCTTTATGGATAAAAAAAATCGAAAATAATCTATCGTTTGTACATGTCGTTGAGGTTAAAGTATCATTGAGCTAAGCGGACACATCATTATAAGACTTTTTTCATTGGATAATACGACTAAAAATGTGTTAACTTTTAAAAGAGTTTCGTGAAAATATTGTCCCAAAATAATTTTTATATCATTGCAGAAGTTCTTATTCTTTTAAAAATTATTTACCTATCTAATATTATACACATTTTAATCATGACAAAAAATTACCTCTTAAGCCATAAATATATAAAAATGAAGAAATTGTTTTCCAATAAAACAAAAAGAATTAGCTTCATAAAATAAGATTAATGTCTCAAAATTCCATGCAAATAAAAGAATCTGTTTTTGAAGGATGTACTTTGTGATAGAAAAAATCAATAAAAATTCTCTCTAGTAAAATATTAATTACGCAAATTGTTACTAGTTAAAAGTAATGGATACGTTTGAAAATAGATCTCAGATAGAACCCCCGTGTGCATTGTAATTTTTCTCAATTCCAACTATGCATAAAACAGTAGCAGATTTTTTTTCTCCATTTTTTCCGGTTTTTCGTTCACTATTAATGGCATTTCTGCCAACAATGACACTTGATAGTGAAGTAAGCAATATCATTTCCAACATTTTAACGACCGTCATGCGACATAGCCATCGTTCGATAGCTATGTCTTGGGGTTTCCGCGTAAGTTAGAGGTGTGGGATTCTCGGAAGGATGAGACATTCTATAATTCTTAATATGACTTTTATTAAGAATTTAACTTAAATTACTTAGATATCGAACAAACTTATATTAAGTGAGAATAAACCACTACACGTAGTCTTAACTAACTCGGATCACGCAATTAGATCACTTATCAATATAAATATATTAGATCCGCCTATTCTCATTTCAATAATATACTAGCGTTCAGAATATATTCTCCCTACCTTGGTTGAATACTCAATGTCCAGGCTAATCCAAATCTTTCTCCTAGGGTAGTACAATGGTATGTACCTTGTATAGATTGGCGAGGTGGGCGTCTTGATTCTAAGCCGTCGATCCACACTCTATCTTTTCCGAACTGAGCTTTCTCTAAATTGCCATCCTTGCTCACTAAACTTTCTATCCTTTTAAAGGTTATCTTATTTGCCTCTATGCTTCGTTTCACTTCTTGGATTTGGGTTGGAAAAGTTTTGCCATTAATCGTGGCCGTCAAAGAACGTAGAGGTTATGTTAGAAGAAGAACGCGAGAGATGTCACAGTCATAAATTTTCTTTAAATATCACTATCGGAAATTGTGACGTCGAATTAATAGGTATTAGTCCCAAGAAATAATGTTTGTGTCATAAAATTCGCATGATGTGAAACAGAACTCCATTATTTAATGTAGATTAGGCTAGTTATCTTGCTTCATTTTCATGTCAGTGGACGTTTCAAAAAGCGAACATATTCCGTACTTCTTGGCGTCAGGTAAATAACAAATTACGCCAATGAGCTGAAAACTATCTTCGATTTTTTTAATGGATTCTATATTTTTTGTATATGTATGAGATAAAAAAAAGAGGTCTTTCAGGTTTTCTCTTCTCAAATCATTCAAGGAATAGAAGTTTTTGATATTATTTTCTTTTTTCAAATAGGATGCATTTTGGAACATAAGCCTTTGCCAACACGGCAATTCCCTCAAGTGTAAGAGTCATTTCAAGGGTGGCATTAAGATACCTGTTATCTACAAAAGAGGGAAAAAGATTAGCGACAAAATAAAAGATATGTATATTGCTTTTGAATCTGGGAAGGAGTACGAAATATATCTTGCCTTTAGACATAAAAATGTCCCTTATCAAAGTCAGAAAATATAATTAAAGGTGTTTTTTTTTTCTGTAATTTGGAGAACACTTTTTTCAATGCAGAATTATATTATTTATTAATTTATTTATTTATTTATTTTTGCAAATACAGAATAAGATTTTATATCCGAGTGTACTATATTTATTTTTAACATTACATGAAGTTTTTCCTTTATTATTAAGCATTTTAATTTAAACACGCTGAAAATAAGAAACTGTTTAACATTGCAATGCAGTAACACCCGGAACTAACGCGATAGGTGACACCGAGTGATAACCGCTTATAAGTCGGGGTATAAAATATTCTCTTACAAATACATACAAATTATTTTTAGTTGGGGCCGGAGACAAAAGAAAATGATAATTCAGAGGAAAAAAATGTTTAATAAAATCTTAGATAGCCCAAATACAAAATCTCAAAATAAAGTTATTTTGATGTAGAAGGTTTCATTAAGTCTAACAAGTAGTCTGCCGGCTCAAAGACTTTTTTTCCTCCAGCAAAATTTCCTCGTAGTATACTAATAATCTTTTCTATTCCTTGTTTTGTTGAAAAAAAACAGGCTCTTTGTTAGAATACGTATTTTCTAAAATTTATAACCCTTTTTTTCAATTAAACGGAAGTCTGTCAAATTA
>BMAV01004013.1:169956-194372 GCA_019973955.1 Trichonephila inaurata madagascariensis
TGTGTGTGTGTTCATATAAAATAAAGACTTCTCCAGAGAGTCTGAACTAGGATTTTTGAAAAATTCACATTATTTTCAGAGCTACCACCAATTGAAATAATTATCGGAGTTCTTTTCTTAAAATTTCTCCCTCTGTTGTAGTAAAATATGGATAAATCCACTTCTAAGTTATATATTTCAAAAATTCCAGTTCAGCCTTTATACATAGGTCTGAGCTATATACAGGCAAAATTTTATTATAATAGAAGCATATTTTACAAAAGTAGAATATTTTGAAAATAGGTCATTCTATGTTCATTTTTTATCAAAATATTGTAAAATAATTTTTTATTGTAATACTATTCTTAAAAAAATTTTATGTACATTTTCTAACCTAAGTGACACTAAATATCATAAATATTATCCATTTATACGCTTTTGCAAAATCACGGTTCCGAACGTAGTTGGATACCTCAACGTAAGTCTGGGTAGCTAAGTCTCTAAGTATCACTATGCCATTAAAAATAACGTATCATTAAGTTATATATGAATTTTTATAATTTGATTGGTGTCTAACATGGGTAAAAGATAGATATATTTCCTTTACTCGATTCATTAATGTGTCTATTTTTGTTAAGTGGTTGACAACAGTCTACAACAGATTTCTATTAATTCAAGCAACTTTGTGTGATTGTCAACAAATGACAAAAATTCAAATGTAACCTTGGGAAAAAAAGTTCGCATCTGTGATTGTTTGTTTTAATACCCAATATATACAGTCGACTCTCCCTGATTCAAACCTTCGATAATACGAACCTCTCGCTAATTAGAAGTATATGCTCAATCCCTAGAAAAACGCTTGATATTTCGTACTAAAACTATACGTTTTGGTACACTTAATATTTCGAAGTAAAATCTGTGGCTGGCCAGACTACAACACGCAATAATTCGAGGTTATCTTTTAAAACTCTCGACAATTCTAACACCCAATATCTAGAGTCTTCTAGCAAACAAAATGGGGCTTAAATCTTTTGTGTTGTATTGTCTCTGCGTGTCTCCCCTGTAACATATCCCCTTTGATGACCACGTGTTTGCTACCCCCTTCTTTGTGTTTCCCATTTCCTCAGGCGAAAAGACACTTCTGTTGTTTTCCTTCTTCAAGTGGACAGTTCTGATTGCACTTGTTGTCAGTAGTCCATATCTTTCGTTTAACATGAGGCCTTGTTACATATGTGTTCAGAAAGGATGGTCCACTATTATAAAGAAGAGATGAAGAGGATTGTGTTTTTTGAGTCGGACTGACATGACGATTTATATCTCATCTGTGTAACTTATAGATTGGGGCGCCAAATAGAGCATGGGCCGGACTGGACCCTTCCTTGAAGAACCAGTGGTGTTAGGGACAGTGTCTGAGGGAACCGGGTGTGAAACTATTTTATTTCCAATGAAGAATGGAAGAGATTTGGACTGTGCCGGAAGAGAACCAGTCTCTGGCCTCACGGTTTTACAAGACAGGATCAAACTCTTCTAGCCCGCTTTCGAAGTGGCCATCTTAAAACAATGAAATTTTCCGAAGGACGGAAGAGCTTTGAAATGTGCACGAACTGTTCTTCTGAGCCGGCCTCGCCTGTTCACATCCTCGAATGCCTAGGGCTCACCAAGCATGATTTAGCAGACGATCCCTTGCTGTTGTTGGATTTTTTGAAAGTGTCCGATGTCATGGACCTTGTCTAGCCAATGGGGGCGTGCAACAACAACAACAACAGAGATTTGGAGGGGTGGGAAAGAGTCCTGTTCGAGAACTATTACATAAATGTATTTTTTAAATATAGGACTTTTAACTTCTGTATAATATGTACTTTTTAAAAATACTTTAAAGTAGTTTTATATAAAAGTACAATTGTTGTTTTATTTCGTAGTTTAAAAATTAAATGTGTTTGAAAAAAAATTTCACTTCATGTATTTTTGGAGTTTTTTCTTTCCCTCTTGATAATTCGAATTCTTGATAATTTGAAGTTTTTGATTGGTCCCTCCAACTTCGAATTATCGAGAGTCGACAATATATCCATTGCAGGTGTAAGCAACTTCATTTTCCTCGCGAGCCAAATATGTAGAAGATACCGGTAGGCCGCGCCTTTTTAAAAGTGATTGCATTCATTGTAAAAAAATAAATATAAGCTACATATATATAAATAAAACAGTCGCAGTTTTATTATTCAATTTATTCATTGTGCTGAATTCATATTATCCATAACTGCAAGTACATTTAATTTTAGAATCAGTTTAAGGTATCCGACTACATTCGGAACCGTGATTTTGCAAAAGCGTATAAATGGATAATATTTATGATATTTAGTGTCACTTAGATTAGAAAATGTATATAAAATTATTTTAAGAATAGTATTACAATAAAAAATTATTTAAGTACAATATTTTGACAAAAAATGAACATAGTAGGACCTATTTTTCAAAATATTCTCCTTTTGTAAAAAAAATGCTTCTATTATAATAATGTTTTGCCTGTATATAGCTCAGACCTCTCTACAGAAGCTCAACTAGAATTTTTGAAATATATAACTTAGAAGTGGATTTAACCATGTTTTACGACAACTGAGGGGAGTAATTTTCTGGAAAAAAATGCCGATAATTATTTCAATAGGTTGTAATTCTGAAAATAATGTGAATTTTTTTTAAAAAAAAAATAGTTCAGACTCTCTGGAGAAGTCTTTACTTTATATAAGCACACACACACAAAATATTATCATTTTAGAAGCATTTTTTATAAAAGAAGAACATTTTGAAAAAAGGTTATTCTAAGTTAATTGTTTGCCAAAATATTGTATTTAAATAAGTTCTTTTTGTCAAAATGTCCTTAAAACAATTTTATGCATACATGACATGACAACAAAATAGTAATTAAGATCTCTAACAAGCGATTATTGTCTAAGCCAGTGGTCTTCGAATAGTGGTCAATCCTGGGATTCCGCAAGACATACCCAGGGATCCACGAGTCACAATAAAAAATTGAAAAGAAAATTATAAATGAATATTCGAAATGGATTCACGTTTTCCATGAAGTAAGCTTGTACAACGCTTTTTTTATATGCACTATTTATTAGATTGTGAATTTTTGTATTGTTTACTGTCCTGGCTACCACACGAAATAGTTTTATACTCGTTAGCATAATGTTTTGTCCAACTAAATAGTCTTCTAATGGAAATTATATCTCTTTTTATTCATGGGAAATAAATCATCATGATGGAGAGGGAACAGCTTATGAACATATCAACATAGGTTTGACGTTAAAATCTTAATTTAAGCAAGAACGATTCCTAAATTTAGATCTAAAGTTCATTCAAAATACTTAGGATTTCTCACATAGCTATAAACATCTTAATGTCATTCAGAACGATGGATTTATGTGAAAAATATTTCCTAACCCGAGAACTACAAAAAGAAATGAAATGCGACTGCATATAATTTCAACAGACCTAGACTTCGACAACTTGTGAAAAAAAAAAAAGGAATGGCATATCCCACTTATTAAATATAATGCTTGGGTAGGAGACATATAGTTCACAAATATAATGTATGATTAAATAAAATTTAAATTACCGTAAAAATGTTTAATATATAACTAATACAATACTTTTTAATTCTCTTTACACATAAAGTACCATAAACATTTTGATCTGTTTTTAAATCTTATTATAAGATATATTCTTTTAAGTGTGAGTAGGTGGAATGAGGTCCCCAGAAAACGCCTTTTAGTTCTAAGAGTTCAATGAGTTGAAGAAGCTTGGTCTAAGCTATATCACAGTCACTGTCAATTTCCATAATTAAAGTAAAATAATCAAACTGTAGTATTTAATTTTAAATCGAGCTGCTTAAAATATCTGCATAGTAAATCTAATTATCGTTTCCTGAAGCGGAAATTTTCAATTTTGCTTAATCAAGTTTTCTCCATTGCCCCCTTCTTTCTAAATCCTACTCCACAGCACCCTTTCCCCGACCCTTGAAGTTCCAGGATTGCCTGCCAAGTCAATTTAAGTCCAATGGGTTCTTCTAGAAACGTTCTTTAGCATCCTTAGCACTAGAGAAAAATTAATAAATGAGCTACAAAAAAAACACGTCAAAATCGTCCACAACACGCGATGCATAAAGCTAAATGGATTTAACGGTTCGTTCATGCTCTTTTTATAAAAGTAAGTTACTTATTGAAGAAAATTGCTTTTCTTGCTCTTTTTTTCAGAGGGTGATAAAATTAGAATATTAATGCGTTTTATTTCCCACACAAAGGCTAAAAAAAGGGAAAAAAACCAGGGCAATAAATAAGTTTGAGAAGGATTATTAATGATTAAATGTATGACTGAATTAATGAGCAAGATATACAAATAGTCAACTTCTAGAATGATAATCGTCAAGATGCAATTTGTATTAATAATATTTACTAAATAATATATTGTTTTGAATAAATTGCGTTAAAATATTAATAAACTTAAAACTGTTTTTTTTTTGGTAAAATATGAATTATTAAATAAAAATATCTTAAAATAATACTTAGTAGTTAAACGAATTATAAAAGTTATAGTATATATATTAGTATATAGCATATATTTTTAATCGATAAGCTAATAATTCTTTAGTGAATTATGGCATATTTATTCAATAACGTACAAAAGTTAAAGTAAAAAACAAGTTTTAATTTTTTATACATTTCCTTCCAAAAACAAGCAATCTCAAACTCGGGAAATCCAAAAAAATTAGTGCATAATAGCATTTGTATACATTCAAAAAACTTCTGTTCTATTCTATCAATGACTAACTTTAAAAATACATAAATAGTACTATACTGCACAAAAATCTTAAATTAAATATATATATATATACTTTAGAAATTTATTTTAATTTTATGCTTGCTTAAAGGTCTTTCTTTTTCAGCAAAATTTTTTTTAATATTTTCGGTGCCCAATCAAAGAGAGAAAAATATTTCTGAAAAAACTTTATTACCAATATTCCTTTAAATTTGAGAAATAGACAATATTTTGTTATAAACTATTACCATTTCTGTGAAAGCCTTGATTTAGACATGAGTCCTTTATTGGAACCAGCAACATACTGGGCAACTAGGACGAAAAGGCATACCTGTTTCGGCCAATCGTAAAGTGCTTTTTTTCTTGTCCTTTTCGCTGTTTATAACCCACGGAAAAAGGTGTCGCTGCATACCCCCTTCCTAGAGAAGAAAGTCTTCTTGCTATTGATGGACTCTCTGAGTAAACAGATAAAGATGTTTTGCAGTTAATGGTCTTGAGTGTCATTGGAATGTTTTCCGATGACATTATAGGTAGTATTTTGTTGAGATAGTAGGTCTGGTTGATGCTTGAGCCCTAGTCGCTTGTATCACTAGCCGAAAGCTGATGGAAATGTCTTAGACTCTTCATAGAGGGCCTTCTCAATCAGTAATGCTAGTCAGAACTGCTGTTCTTTTTGCTGTATGTGACCAGCTGGAAATAAAACCGCTATATACTTCAGTTTTCAAATAATTTTCTAAAATCGATCCGCTTATTTTTTGAGTAACATATATTTTTTTAGCACATGTGTGCATTAAAAGCTCCTTTTATTGCATTTTTATATATTCCTAATTAAACTTAATGATCAAATAATATTTGGTGTTGAAAAAATAAAGTATTTTCCTATTTTATATAAATTCTCGGACTCTTCGTAAAACTCCGTTAAACATTTTCGAAAGAATTTTTCAAACCTAATTTACAATTAACTTTTTTATATATAAAACAAGTAATATAAAAAAAATTAAGTCAATTCCTACTTAGATCAACAAAGAAAATTTTATTTTAGTTACAATTAATATAAATGTATATATACATATGACACAGAATCACAATTTAAATGACAAAATAAAAAGCGATTTCCCTTGCAATTTTCCATTTTCTTTTCTATATAGGGATGTTGGACTATTTTTTTGTTAGTTACTATTTATTCATCAATTAAATTTAATTATTCTAATAAGATAATATTGTAACAAAAAAATCCTATTCTCAGCAATTAGACCATCCCAGGTGGGATCCGAACCCACATCCTTTGGATTGAAGTCCAACGCGCTATCCATTAAGCTACAGGGATACAACGAACGGCTTTTCTTTCTATATATGTTGTTGGACTTACATTTTTGCTTGTTACTATTTATTTATTTTTTAATTTAATTGATGAATTTCCCCCCCCCCATTTGAAAAAACTGTATTAACAGCAAGTGTCCTCCACTGCAAGTTTAAAAAATGTATTTG
Source organism: Trichonephila inaurata madagascariensis (assembly GCA_019973955.1). Lineage (NCBI taxonomy): Eukaryota > Metazoa > Arthropoda > Arachnida > Araneae > Nephilidae > Trichonephila > Trichonephila inaurata. The sequence goes on from BMAV01004013.1 coordinate 176,239, forward strand.
AACTTGAATAAAAAGTATTTTATTAACGATTTAAAATTTAAACAAGATATACATATATATAAAAATAAATATGTATAGGGAGAGAGTGAACTAATAGTAGGCATTGAAAAAGGTGAACATTGATGAAAAGTAACAAAAGAATGATAGTAATACGAAGTGAAAGAAACAATAAAAAGAAAATATCATTGTGGAAAAAGTATTTAAAATCACTATTGTACATTTATATGAGCTTTCCAATACCTATATTCTGCCATCCGTATCCTGTTTAAAGTCTCATTTATTGTCTGTTTGAATCAAAATGACAACAATTATTACTTGGCGAGATTTCACAACAGTTTTACATTCATCACAAGATAAATGTACCCTTACGGATTACGTGTCTGGTCTTTCGAAATTCTGCCTTAAGCGCATCATGTGAATCGCGTAACGACGTTGAGGATCTCTCTTCGAAAGTGATTGATTACCGACCAGATTACGAGATTCGAGAATCTGAATAGTAATTTGAAGGATCCTTTCGCGCTTCATTGGAAACTCCATTTACTTCACTGAGTTTCAGATCCAACTCTGAAGTGTTTGATGTCTAGTGCCCATTGAATAAGTAACTTGATGCCCTCCGATGCAGTTTCAACATTTCCTATCTATCTGTTGAAGCTGATTTGCATCGACATTTTTCTCTGAAGATATTTGAGAGGTATCGATATAAGAAGAACACCCAATCAATGTTTTGAAATGAATAATATTATTCAATCTGAGTTTCTTAGATCATTGTGAATTAGAACAATATGGAAAAAAACGTATATCTTAAAGTATCCGACTACGTTCGGAATCGTGATTTCAAAAAAGCGCATAAATGGTTAATTTTCATTATATTTAGTGTCACTTAGATTAGAATACATGTATAAAATTATTTTAAGGACATTATGACAAAAAAAATTATTTAAATACAATATTTTGGCAAAAAATTAACTTAGAATAATCTTTTTTCAATACCTTCTCCTTTTATAAGAAAATGCTTCTATAATAATAATATTTTGTTTATATAAAGTAAATAATTCTCCAGAGAGTCTAAACTAGGATTTTTGTAAAATTCACATTATTCTTTCAGAGTTACTACCAATTAAAATAATTATCGGAGTTTTTTACTTAAAATTTCTCCTCACTGTTGTAATAAAACATGGATAAATCCACTTCTAATTTGTATATTTCAAAAATTCTAGTTGTACAGAGATCTGAGATATATACAGGCAAAATATTATTATAATGGAAGCATTTTTCATAAATGGAGAATGTTTTGAAAATGGGTCATTCTATGTTCATTTTTTGTCAAAATATTGAACTTAAATAATTTTTTATTGTTATTATATTCTTAAAACAATTGTATATACGTTTTTTAATCTTAGTGACACTAAATATCATAAATATTATCCATTTATACGTTTTGAAAAATCACGGTTCCGAACGTAGTCGGATACCTTAAGTAATAATAATATATAAATTGACAATCCTCAAACAAATAATTGAAAAATGCGTCTTTAATTTTAAGCAACTGTTTTACTATACCGATAATATAATTTAAATGTACAAAAAAAGTTTTGTTTGATTAATTCAATAATGCCAATGTAAAAATTTTTTTAATTGTGGTATAACCGTAGAGTTGTTTTAAAACAAAGTAATAATGCCTGGCATCTACTTCTGATTTTTAAAGTATAAGTTAAGAGCAAAGAAAATTACGTTATCCTTATATAATATTGTTTAAATTTTTAAAGTAATTCTATAAATATACACACACATATTCGCTGTTGGCAAAAAGTCATAAACACACATTTTTTCCCCCTAATTTATATGTTTGACTTAATTTTTCGTTATAAAGTTGTCATACTATTTTAATTATTTTTTTGATTATAACGTATTTTTCATGGAGGTTTCAAATTTGTCACTAGTTTTTGTAATACGATAAATATGCTTTGTAGTACAGCTGCCTTAACACAATAAAGGTGCATAATATACAGAATAGATCAATGAAAAAAAACCTAATATATGTTGTAGAATAACACAAAAATGCGAAGCATTTAATAAGTATTTTGAAAATTACACGATTGTCACATTGTTTCAACACCAATATTTTATGAGTCAGCGATTTCCTTTGATTACGGCTCTACATCTTTTTGGCGTGGAATGCACCAATTTCTCAAAAAATACTTTTGAAACACCATAGATGAAAGAAAATAGTAAAGCTCTCACATTTGCTTGAAGAATGTTTTTTGAAATACCATAAGCAGTTTTGTATCATAGATTCTCTTTCAGATTAAGATCCGAATACTATCCTGGACAGTTCATCCTATTCACAATATTATCTTCCAACCATTTCTAGACTACTTTTGTATGATGAGAGGTAGTATTACCCACCTGAAAAATCCTTGATAATTTTCATCTTCCGCTGAAAATTTCTCTGTTGAATAGTTCTGTGATTTTTTTAAATTTTAAAAATATAACAATTTTACTAAAATGTTCAATTACATTCTTGTATTAAAATAGCCATATGTCTCTTCGAACGATTGTGACATCTCTCGCGTTCTTCTTCTAACATAACTCCTACGTTCTTTGACGGCCACGATTAATGGCAAAACTTTTCCAACCCAAGAGGAAAAACGAAGCAACAATGCAAATAAGATAACCTTTAAAAGGATAGAAAGTTTAGTGATAAAGGATGGCAATCTTAGAGAAAGCTTAGTGTGGAACAGTTGGAATTGAGTTTAGATGGCCTACTCAAGAATCACGGAGACGCCCACCCTCGATAATATTTACAAGGAGGAACTATTGCACACGAGTACATAAGTCTACCTGAAGGTATCAATGTCGTTGCGCCTTCAACCAAGGTAGGAGGATTATATTCTGAACGCTAGTATAATATTGAAGCGAGATTAGGCAGATAATTATAGTTATATTTTGATAAGTGATCTAATTGAGCGATCTGACTTAGTTAAACGGCCGTACTTTGGTTTATTCTCACTTAATATAAGTTTGTTCGTTATATAAGTAATTTAAGTTAAATTCTTAATAAAAGTTGTATTAAGAATTATAGAATGTCTCATCCTTCCGATAATCCCACACCTCTAACTTACGTGGAACCCCCACGACATAGCTATCGACAGATGGCTATGTCATACGATTAATAAAAAAACTGCTTAGTAATAGGTTTTTCAATTAAGAAAAAACTTGATTATTAAAATATTTATTGACAATTTTCAATAAAATATTTTTAATTAGTTCGTAAAAATGTACATACTTTTTATCAGCCTTCATGTGAAATAATAATTACCATGCATATTACTTAAAGAAATTCAAACTGTTTTCCTTCAAATTCTCTTATATTGTTCGTGTGCAAATATGTCAAATCTAACATATTGATAAGATGTCATTTCATTTTACGATTTTTCTAAATAGAGAATTTAAAATTTCTTCCAGGCCTCTTTCAAAAAATCGATAAATTAGCTGTTTAATTAGCATTATCATTGAAAATAAATACTTGACTTAATGTCACGAATTAAATTTTTCTTTGGGACAGGGGAAAGCACCCTCTCAATTTGTAAAGAAGAATTAAAGAATTATACCCTCCTTATAATTACGTACTTCCTCTTGTCCTGTGGGAGCTGATTAAATGGAAAACCGATTCCGACTGACAGATTACGTGGTAATACACAGCAGTAAAGAGACCCATTCATATATTATTCAAGAATTAGAACCTTTTTTATCCATGTGATGCATTTATGTCAGAATATTTTCAGTAAGAATCTATTGTTCGAAAATATTAGTGCAACACCGGACGATGCAGCTAGTATTTATAAAATTTCGAAACTAAATTTCAATTGTAAGAGAGCAAAGAAATATGTAATGTAAAAATCGAAGGAAATTTTTCCATTACTGATAGAAAATGAGCTAGCAAAAAAAATTGTATAAGTTTTAAAATTTAATTAATTTTTCCGTAATATTTCTAACAATACTCCAAACAATGCTGATTTATAAATTTGGTTTAAAACTTCAAAAGTAGTAGTATTTGTCACTTGAAACTAAAAAATCAGTTAGTTTTCCCAAATTTTTTTACGAAGCTTTCTATGACCATTTTAAACAAGGACTCTTAAATCGTTTTATCTCTATATTGCAAAAACAAATATCGCTTGAAGTATATATGTTGGTTCCAAGAAACCAGTTAATAATGAAAGTAAAAACCCTCATTGCTAATGAAGGTGTTAATAAGAGTGTGTATCAAATATTTTCAAAGTGAGACAATATCCATCTAATTTTCGCATTAAAATAATATGAAAATTATTTTAATGAATACACTGATACTTTGAAAAAATATACGAAAGATTTTTTATAATTAAGATCTGGAATTTTTGTTTTAAATAAATTGAAGGGACATTTTAATAAGTCTTTTCCATTCTTATTCTTCTAATCTGAATCAGATTTGATCCATGAGTTTGTTCGCCTTCAACACCCCCAACACTACATCGGGTATTTTGAAAAGATCGTCTTGCGTCAAGGCAACACAACTGAGTAGATCAGGGCCCAACCCGCGACCCACCTTGAATAACTTTGCGACCCACGAGATCATTGCAATTTTAGAAAATATGACTATTTTGTACAATATTTTTGTTTATGGTGTTTTTTTAAACAAATAAATTCCATAACTGTTTCTATATTATCACGTTGCTCCTCTTACTACGAATTTGTTACTTTTTTCGAAAATGAAATCTATCGAACATAAGTCGCACTCAAACTTTACAGACAAAACACCGCAGCGTCAATTACGATGTGCAAATACACCCATTATGATTGACTTTCAAAAATAAGTGAAAGAGTTCTCTAAAAAAAAAAAATTTCACCAGGGGCGTAGGTTCCGCCGTATTAGCCATGTCAATGATACGGAGTCCCCAAGCTACAGGGGCCCCAACATATGTGAGGAAAAATTATTAATATATTAAGGGGCTCCAACATATGTGAGGAAAAATTGTTATTATACTAAAGGGCCCCAAAAAAGGATGCGCAAGAAATTTTGATACTGGGTCCACTCAAGACTAACTACGCCAGTGTATCTTACTAATTAAATAAAATATTATTTGTTCCTTGCATTATTATTATTATATTATCTATGTTTGTATACATGAAAAACAATGAAAACAATAATAATGCGTCATTCTGTTTTAAATTTTTACTCCAATAAATCTTTGTAATGGGTCCAAATCTAAGATAAAGATAAATATTTATATATATGGGGACTGCGGGTTTATAATGCTTTTCTAAAGTGGCCCGCGAGGTCATTTGGGATGGCCACTTCTGGAACAGATGATGAGGCACGGCATCACACGTATTACACTTTGTACAAACCTCGAACTTTACAACCATCATGTGCCAAAGCAGCTAGGTCGTTTTTGTTTCAGTCAAATTTTATAGCAGTACTGGGATTTTCACTACGATACCATGTGTGCGTTGTTGGTTGCATCAAAGTACATCCAACTCCTTTTTTTTCACGATCTATTTTACACAATTTTGAAATAACACGGTACACAACTTTAACGATTTTTTTACACGAATTTTTTGTTCTACGAATTTTTTGTTCTGGCCGAATTTTTAAAAAATCTGGGGTTTCGTGCTCTTTGGATGAGGATGATTTGATAGAATTTATGACAGTTTATGATAATGTTGAAGGTGAAGTTCAGCTATTAACATCTGATTTAATTAGCGAAAACTCGAAATTTGCTTCAAGTATTAAACAATATTTTCTTATGATCCTGACATAGAGCGTGCATTATAATTGCCACGTAATTATAAGTTTTGTATTGCAGGATACCAAGAATTATATAAGCAACCTGAGAAACCAAAAACAGCCACTAATAATAGATTTTTAAAACAACAACAGAAAACTGAGGTCGTTACAAATGAACGAAATTCTTCATTTGAATCAAAACCGACAATTGTGCTAGACATATCTAACGATGATAGTATTTTTGATCCATTTCATAATAATCGTACACTCTTGTTATCAAATAGCGAAAATAGTTGTTGGTTAGTAGTTTTACTCCTAATTTCAGTTTGCATTTTTATATGTTGTATGTACTCACATACAGAATTTTCACGGTACACTAATTTTAATTTCTTTTTTTTTATAATAAAAATGAATTGTTATTGTTTTATAAACAAATAAAATAATTTTACATAAAGTAATTTTTATAAATATGTAATTACTTTTTTGCACGGTTTTATGAGAAAACATTTAGAGATTTTTCATCTTACACGATTTCTTAAAGATGTGGAAACGTATCCCCAAATTTGCTGTAAGTCGCACATATTTCTTATGCAATTTTTTTTCACAGTTTTCTAAGGAACATATTTACAGTGTAAAAAAAGAGTTGGATGCACTATAAATTGAAGCTTTTCTTTTTGAGTATAATTTGAAGCGAATCAAAGGATCCTCATTTATCTGAGTGATAGCACTGCCATCTTTAGCCAGTTTATTTACAATATCATTATATTTCAAATTCACATGAGATGGTATCCACTGTGTGTGTGTGTGCATATGAATAACACTAGTCATGGACAAAGTTCAGCGTATTTATTTCAATCCCTCTCCAATCATTAACATTTCTCCAATTTATCAAGATATTGAAGAACACAGTAAAAATGATTGTTAAAATAATATTTTACTTTAATTTAAAAAGAAAAATAAACTAATATTTTACGGTGGAAATGCCTTCTAATATATAAATCGCAGATTTTTTTTTAAAACAAATCTTTATCTTGAGAAAAAATGTAAGTTTTGTTCAACACATAAACACAACACTTTTTCCATAAAATGTAATAATAAACGAAAATAACAAAATTAAACCTAATATGCATAGATGTAATAAATATGTATGCCTTTTATGTGGTATAATTTATATTTAGAGAATATTTTGCAAAAGCTGCAATGAAAGTCTACATTCTGTGTATCCAATACTCTTTCCCATATTTCACTTTCACTTTCGTATTCTATTTCTAGAAACTCATTTTGTATTCTTGTTGCTTTCGTATCATTTCACCCTTTTGAAATTGGGTCATTTCAGCAACTGGAAACTACTGCTTGCTAGAAAATTTAAAACAGGTAGAGAACGGGGGGAAGTTTCAAATGATTTATATTCCTTGTGAGTGGTACTTTACAGAAATTCTGCGCTTGAAATTGAAAAGGAATGCTTCATTGACTCGTTGAATGTGTTCTTTATAGATCAGGAAACATGTTTATTTTGAGATTTTCGAATGCTGTGCTTAGTCAGGTGAGTTTCAGAACAAAATCTTCATTCAGAAATAGCAATTACTCTGAGAAGAAAATAAATGAAAGCACAACGCTTGTCTTATTTAAAAAATGATTGATTCATTTATTTATGCTTTTTTAAGTCATTGAGATTTTTTTTTCAACTTTGTTTACACAGACAGTTTTAGAACTTTTATTTCCTAAGGAAACTGTTATTCAGTAACACAGTACATGTTTTGACAAAAAGAAATAAAATTTCATTAGAAAATTATTCTTTATTTATCTTTTTGAATTTTTCCCAAAAAAGTTTTTATTGATGCTATTCGTATAAAAAATACTAATTTATTCTAAATCGCACTAACACTGTTTTTTAAACAATATAGTTCATAAGAAGTAATAATCATTATTTTAAATACTAACTGCATGTCCCGGCGTTGTATACATGACGTGTATTACAGGCATGAATTACATGAAAATTTCCCCTCTCAGTGTCAACACTTCTTGCTGTGTGTGTGATTAATACATTTATGTCATTAAATTTCCCCTTCCCGAAATTTCTCCCATTTCTTTTCTTTTTCAGACAGGTTCCTTTTCTTTCCGTTTAGCCCGGAATTGCACGGGATTTTTCGAGTATAAACTCTTTTTCTCCAGGGATAAAATAATTCTTCAAATTTCTATTTTAGATTGATTATTTACAAAACTAATCTAGTTTTATCCACAAGTAAACAGATAATGTACAACATTTTTAATAAATAATTAATGTAGAGATGAATAATAAAAAACAATACCTCTTCAGTTTCTTAAAAAAATATTAACTTATATCCTTTTTTTGTTAAATAATGAGTCAAAAAATTCTTACCGTTAGCTGTTGAAATGCTGCTTATTTCTGGATGTTTGATTATTCAATTAAAAATATGTAATTTTGTTTCACATAAAAAAGAAATAGTATTCCCTACACACTCTCCGAAAGTAGTACTTCCGCTCATGCACCATAAGCACTATGAATACTGTATAAAATTCGTTTTAGATTTTCAATAACTTTAAGTATAATAACATATAATCTGTGTATTTTTAGATATCCTTACGAATTTATTGCTTAAGGAAATGTTTTTATTGCTATTAGAATTTTAAAAAATGTGAAAAACTCTTTTCTTGAAAGTAGCGTTCACAAAGGAGTGTTGAGCCCTCCTCTCCTCAACAGGTTTTTAATTTTTACCATATAGACTACCCCCTCGGTGCTTTCGTTTACGTGTTTTTAATATAAAATGTAACCCCTCCCTCCCCCATAAGAGAAGTCACTGTTTCCTGATAAGTTTACCTTAATTCTTCTAATGATTTTGATTTTAAAACATCTAGCTTTCACACCAGACACCGAAAGCTGAAACATCATTTTTGATCATTTGAATAAATTAGATAAAGAAAATATATTAACATTATCATAAAGCATACCCCAGTATGGTACGGCGGAGTTGTAACAATGGCATGCGAAGACTTAAATGAAAACTTAACAAAATTTTGAAAAGATGATAATAAATAACCATTTTTCACTATATCGCAGTAAGGTTGTCTCAGATAAAAAAAAGCCCTCAAAATCTGGGTCATGATATGAATGGTGATGTGAATAAATGCTTTCTTCAAAGAACATAATAAAATAAATATAAATCAAAACTAAATAATGTGCACCTATAATAGCTGAATTTTGTTTGCATCTACAAGAGCTGATCCAAAAATAGATGACTTGGTAAAAAATAAAAAGTAGTAATTCAAAAAAGTAAGTACTGAGAATTTAATAATTATTTTAAATTAAATTATTCAAATTGATTATTTTAAATTTATACCTAATCTAATTGACCTAATCTAATTGATTGAACTTGTAAAAAGGTTATTAGCAATAACACCCACTTGTATTTTCGTCTTATTGATTGTATTACTTTTAAAATTCGATTACATATAGACTTGCATTAAAGAAATGTGCTACTTGCGTAAAAATGCCATAATAAACCTGTGTTTTGAATCAACACTATAAACAACACTGGCAGTGGACTGTCACTTTTTAATTTCACTCACACCAAACACTACCTCTCTCGAGGTTGTTGTTGCACACACTGAAGTTTATTTTACAATCAATTAGAGGGCGCTGTTCGTTAACAGCTAACAACCTGTATGTAATATTTTTTTTTACTTTTCCATATTTATTCGTTGGAAAAGCCGAAAGTGGAAAGCATAATTATTTACTATCAAATAGTAGCACTCTTCCCAAAAGGGTTGGCCACCCCTGTAATAAAGCAATATATTACTGATAAATTTATCAAAATATTTCAATTTCTTTTTCCGTAAAGAATATTTTTCAACGTGACAATAATTAACAAGTTTATTTTTAATATACTGAATAAAGTTAATTGAGTTTTAATCAAACTTTTTTATGTAAACACTTTCTCTTGTCTCTTTGAATATGAAAAATTTTCGTTCAAAATATTCTTATTTGAAAAAAAACCAATTCTAAAAAAATTTCTGTAAAAATCAGAACATTTTGAGGCATATCTACTTTCAGCATTGTAGTAATTTATAAAAATGTAATATTCTAAATCGTAGTAATCTAGTATTTTAAATATTCTTAAAAAATATATTGCCCATGAAAACAATCTTTTTTTAGTTGATTGAATAACCTCAACAAAAAAAAAAAAAATACAACAAAAAAATAATAATCAGTTACTAAAAAAATGATTCTTTGAGCATGCGTGCGTGCGTGTCATATTGTTTTCAACAATTCCATTATTCCATTACTTGATGTACTTTCTAAAAATTCTTACATAAAATGTTTCTTGTTAAGTTAGTAACTAAGCCTCAAGTAAGAAAACTTCTCCAGTACCTAAACGTCCTTTTTAGGAGTATTGTAACAGCAAAAAATCATTTTTTTATGTCTTTTTTGTTATCATGACATGCATGCATGCATACTTCAGTAGAATCCATTGGAATATGGATAAAAAAATTAAAAGTAATTTCTATTGCTGCATAAATGTATTTCAAAAAAATTAATAATTGTCCCAATGATTTTTTGTTTAAAAAGGAACAATTTTAAATATATTTATTTCATGAATAAAAGTGAATGATAAAAAGCATATATAAGCTAATAAATATTAAATTTCTAATTACTACTGTGGTACGATATAGTGGTATAAAAACTCTGAAAAAATATTCGTTAATATGTGAAAAATTCTTAATATTTTTTTATTTGCGAATTTCTTTTTATCATTCGATAAATTCCATTTTTAATTTTTCATGTTGTAAGTATATTAGTTGTTTTAATAACTTCTAGTCAATTTCCTCAATCTATGCCAACTGGGAAGGTTGATTGATTGATTGAATATTAACGTGTCGCACTGTTTAGCTACACGAGGGCTTTTGGCGATGGACCACGTAATTTTGAGCCATGGTCAAGTGACGTGGACGACACCGGAGCTGGAACACCCCTCTCCTAACTACCACACTGTGACGAAGCATATCTCTTTCCCTTATTTTTCAACAGATCCCTTGCCGACAGAAGCTGCGAAAATTCCAGGCATTTCCCTAATTGCTGGGAAGGAATTTCGTAGCTGGGTGGTCGAGTTTCGGCACCTTTTTTGCCCAGCTGACCGGACTGTCAAAAAGAGGCGCCTTATCATTGTGTATTCTTTTTCCCACCACTCGGTGATGACGTCGCGTCTGGGAACATACAATTGTGCACCCAGCCTCGGTGCCTCTTTGGGACTAGCGGAAACGAGACCGGATTTGGCGCGGCAGAGGGGTATGACATCAAGAAAGCCGAGACCGGAAGGCGGCAGCAGACCCAGGGGGACTGAGGCCGACAAAGAGATGAGCGGTGGATGACTAGGAGAAAGAGATGATATAAAAAGGGCGAGAGAGTCCGGACAAAAAAAAGACTGGATTTTTGAAGGGAGCGGTTCGGACGTCCCTTGAGCGATAGGAAGAGCGATAACGAGCCCGCGAAGTACAGTGGTCTCCTGGCTTGAAAGATCGAGGAAACGGGAGAGAGTACGAAAGAGACTCGAAGTGATTACGGACCAGCCCGCGAAGTACAGCGGTCTTCTGGCTTGGAGAATAAAGGAACGGAAGAGAGTGCGAAAGAGACTCGAAATTGTTACGGACCCTTTTGATATCAAACTGTAATAGAATATACCATCTTATTTATCTTTTTTTTTATGATTTTCATATGGAAATAAATAGTTAACCTAGAGCTGAGTGAAATCATTACAACACCAACGAGAGGACGTTTTAGCTCTCGACAGATTTAACGTGCATTGCTGCCCTACACGGTGGGTCTTTAGTGTACTGGGCTCGAACTTGTGACAAGGCAAGCCACGTTCCGATACCTATACCACTCGGCTACCGCGGCCATCCAACTGGGAGGGAAACTAAAACCTTTGTTTAGATATATGCAGTTTTGCCATGCTTTATTTCCACATTACATTTTTTTTGAAAAAATTCAGTTACATTAGATTTAAAATACGTCATACAAAAACTAGATAATCTCAACCTGTTTCATTACAAAATGAACCAAAATAAAATACCAATAAATGTTTGAATCATATCCGCTTCGCATGTATCCCCTTGTGAAATATTCATAATAATCCTTCAAAATCTCTCAAACAGTCTAACACATATCAGTACTACACTTCATTACTATTTCCCATTCTCAAAAAGCCCCGTTGAATGCATATTTCAAATCTTCCCTCCGCTCTATTCCGCTGAAACCAGCGTGACTGATGCATCCATAATTTCCTAGTGACGAGTATCTGTTGAATAAAAGAAAACAAATCCCAAGCAAGAAATCTGAATTTGTGATTTCGTTCACAACTGCCTCATTTTAATTAGGCTCGACAATGTTTACAATACAATCCATCCGAATTTGAAATCAGTCTCGTAAAATATGACACCCCTGCTTAAGACACATTGTTATGCTTTGATTTAAATAATGGAAACGGAGATTTGAATACGAACATTTCAAAATGTCTTGGGAGATTTATTCGACGAGCTTATTTTGAATATTCGGAAGAGTTTGCGTAACATTAAAATGTAGCTACTTGACTCCTTAAAAGAGATGTTTCTAAAAATCTCATTTGCTTTTTATCAGTTATTATTAATTATTATTAATTTTTGCTAATCAGCTATTTTTAAATAAATTCTTAGCTGCAATCCAGTATGAATGTTTTTAAATTTGTTGAAAGGTTGATGATGAAAAGTTTCTAAATACTTTAAAATGAGAATGGCTTTTAATTGGCCATGTAGAGTATTTTAAACAAAAAAGAAATTAGGACGTACTCTAAAAATTATTTTCAGCCATTGAAACATTTAAATTTAATTTGATGTTTTCATGACAAAATTTTAATTTTTAACTATCAGTATTCTGCCATGCAAAAAACCACAAGAAATTAAGTAAAATATAACACATGCTAATTGTTTTCAAATAAGTATTTAGATCCAAAATATTGAAAGTGGAGTAAATCAAGTTTTTAAATACTATAAATAAATAAATTATGATATTCGTATTGATTTCACTCCAAATGGAAATTTTCATAAATATCTGATGCCATATCTATCTAATATATATTAAGTAAATTTTTTCCAAACATAAATGCTAACTTTTTTCTATTATGAAATATAAACTCTTGGCATTAGATCCGAGCACACATACAAAACTTAACAATAAATAAAATATTTTAAACAATAAAAACTAGCATGTGTATAACAAAGTATTTTCACAATACAGTCAAACCTTATTTTTATGTGGAGGATAGGGAATTTGCATAATACAATGAAATAAAAAACATTCAAAAAATTTATTAATTGGTTTAACAAATATATTTTCATACATCCTTACAGAAATTTTTTATGAGAGAGAAAAGAACTTCATAAAAAAATCTCTTGGAAAATATTTTCAAGCTTTTCGAAATAATGAGAAAATGCTTTTTAAGAGCCTATAAGGCTATGAAATCTTTAGAAAACAAATGGAAAAAACTGTGATCGATAGTTCTAAAGATACTACAAAAAAGTATGATAGCTAATTTATAGTTATGATATTAACATAAATGAAAATGAGAAATATTTTGATGTACATTGAATCCTTTCCACTTTTGTTTTTGTCTAAGACATATAAAGTAGATATTAAATTTTCTTACATTGGTTTTGTTTCAGTAATTTTCAATAATCTTTTTTTCAGTCAATCAGTTCACTTTTGAATCTTAAGGTATCCGTCTACTTGCGACAACTCTTTTTCTTAAAAAAAAATGGAAATATAGAGATTTTTTTGTGATTTTAGACTTATTTAGAACATTTAAAGAAAAAAAATTTCTAAAATTAAGACGAGAAAATAAAATTATTATTACTAAAATGGAAAAAATGGTTAAAAATATACAAAAAAAATGACATAAACGGGGCCCCGCTCTGTACAAATAGTAAATGAACAAATTCTCAATTTTTCAATGTTGATGTATTACTTCGCTATTCCTTTTTGAAATGACCTTCAGAATACGAGATATTTTAATTTTCACAAAAACTAGAGAACTTTATCTTAGTTATTATATGAAATTGCTTAAAAAAAGCAGTGATTGCATTCACATAAAGAACTGTAAATTTTGTAATAAAGCAGTGATCGATAATTTTGAAGGTTAAAACACTTCTAACTGTTATGCAGAATATACATAAAAAAACTTCAGCAAATTATTTTAAAAACTTTTTGAGCAATCGCCGTTCCCGTTTGAGCTTCTCGAAAAAAACACATTTCGAGTAAAACGCATTTTAAAGTTTGACATCTTATGTAAAGTTACGGCATCTGCTTTTGCTAAAACACTCGTAGTTTTTGTTGTAGTGAATGGAAAGTAATAAACGGTATTTTTATAAAGCTAATAAGATGGCCTATAAAATAAAATCATAAAGAAAATTGTCCATTTTTTTAAAAAAAATCATGATTTTATGGTAGTTGGATACCTTAAGTCTTCATCAATAAATCGGTTAAAAGAGCACTTCAAAATTCTTAAATTCCTTTCATTCCGAATGTATTGCCAAAAGAAACATCAAAATATTAAGTCAATAACACAAAAACCTATTGTTATACTTCAACAATTCTTTTCAATAGCATTCACCTCTAAATAGACGTATTAATTGATTTTTATCTTTTCCTATTCAAAGATTTAAAAATATATGGCACGTGAAACTGTATGTGTTAATTTCTCAATGACGTCTTTCTATCACCAGTAGACAATAGACTTCAAGCGTGAGCTTCAAATTCCTGATCTGATTCACAAATGCTCCATTTTAATCACACACACAGGCCTGAAAGATATTCAAATCACAATTCCATTCATATTCAAATATATTTCTCAAAATGTGCCGACCTTTTGTGAAGATATAATTTGATGCTCTTGTAATTTGACTGTCAAAAGGTAAATTTTGAATATTTTCGTGAAAGAGACTTAGATTTATGTTACTTAATCTTGTATATTTGAGCATTTAGAAAATTATCAATGAATATTCATTGTTCAGCTACACTTTTAGTAGCTTATGATTAACGCAATAATATTTTACCCCTATTTCTTTGTATTTTTAAGGTTTTTTTAAACAATAAACGTTATTGTTTAACAAAAATGTTGTTGTTTATCCCTTTTCTTATATACGATAAAATATGGCGTATAACGCCCACCCATACTTCCAAGCTACATTTTTTAAATTTTTGGTATATTCGTTGTACCCCCTTTTTTTACAAGGGAACTTGAATGTACGTTGTACAATGTTCTTATGTTTTGGAGTCAGTTATTCGAGGTACTATCTCAGGTTTTTGAAAAGAAAGTATTCTTCTATTCTAGTACTACAATCTAGTACTAGAATATATTCTATAACTACAATCCTTTAAGTTCATAATGAATGTCATTTCGCATAAACAGTATTTCAATCTATGTAGAAGCCTAATTTCTTAAGCTCATTTTTCTTTTATTTTTAAAGCTATCATTTTTATATTCGGTGTATAACGTGCACCCTTAAATTTCGATCTTATTTTTTTGTGTTAAAAGGGAACGTTATACGCCGGATTTTACGGTAAATTATAGAATTTTATGATTTAATATTGATGCATAATTAAAGATGCACAAAATGTTTTTAAAGTGCTCATTTTTTTTCAATTTTTTTTAATTATTATACATTGGCATAAACATTTAAGGTTGTTTTTTTTTAAAGTTTAGAAACATGGGCACTTACGTATTATCGCATCCTGAACTGAACTGAACTTAGTGGCGAAACAACCCAAGGCCTACTGTCCCTATCACAGTTTACGTGAACTTAGGCGATGAGTGCATGTGCAGATGTGTCGGTCAAGTGGTCAGTCTGAAGTGAAACCCCTAGTGTTCAGTTCCCAAGTAAGCATGGTACTCATTTATCGATCCGTTGAGGAGATGAAAGGTTGAGTCGGCCTCGCCCAGCTCGGTATTTGAACCCCGGACATGTGACGTGGAAGGCGATACGTTACCACTCAGCCACTAGGCTTCATTATTGTACCCTATTGGTGACGGTATATGAAGCAAAGGATATGATTGCTAATTCAGCGCGTGCGACACAGGAAATCTGAATTGCCAACTTGGGGCGTTAATAGAGTTGGGGTTTGTTGCGATAATACATCAGTACCAAAATATTTCTTTCTTAATCATAGAAAATTTTTAAGGATATCGCCTCCTAATAAAATTAAAATTGTGATATACCTGTTTCACTTTTCATAATAAATTTACATAATTCTCTCAAGAAACAACAAATAATTGCTATATACCAACAGGGCTTCACAAACAATCCTTAAATAATATCATATATTTGTGTAAAATGCGGCAAATCTGAAATTTAAACGAGACATTCCTAATAATGGGATGATAGGGAAAAGAATATGTACTTAGTGAATCAACGTGATTAGAAAACTTGTTAAGCTCTTATCAATGGCATGAAATAAAAACAATCTCATGGGTAATATTCTAAGGTGTTAACTACAAACATTACAACCAAATAATACGATTATTACAGTTTTGAGTCAACCATTTAGTGTTAAATACTGTTAATTATTTCAAAAAACAAGTAATATAAAAAAAATTTAAGTCAATTGCTACTTAGATCAACAAAGAAATATTTTATTTTAGTTACTTTTTATTAAATAGTTACAATTAATATAAATATGTATGTACATATGAAAGAATCATAACATTAAGTGATAATTAATTTTTATTTATTATAATTAAAGTATCGTATTGTCATCCAAAACAATCGGGTACATAAAATTTCAGTTCAACTGAATGCTTTAAAACGTGAGAAAAAAAACATCAAGTTTTGACACAAGTCGCCAAAAGGGTCGTTAAGTTGCCAAAAATGATGCCATCGTGGATGCGTGTGTATTTGTAATTCTTTAAATAATTAGTTTTAATCAATTAATCTTTATTAATCATAGTTAAATTATTGTATTGTCATCCAAAATAATCATGTATATAAAATTTCAGCTCAATCGAGCGCTTTAAAATGTATTTTATTAACTATTGAAAATTCCACTAAGATAAATAAAGAAATAAATATATAGAGAGTGTGAACTAATAGTAGGAATTGAATGAGGACATGGTAACTTGAAAATCAGACAAAAAAAAAATACTTCTATTCATTGTAGAATACGCGAATTTTTAAAAATCCAACTACTGCGTTAATTTTTTACTGTGCAATTTGTTATTCAAGAATATTACGTTAGGACAATCAATCTAATATCCGAAAACACTCAAGGTACATTACTTAAAAAACAGAAACTATTATGTTATTAGAATTTCCAATGCGTAAGTTCGTAACTCTAGCTTTTTACAATAAAAAACATTTTTTTTAATTCAACTAAATTTTATTTATTCACACAGAGTTTGTTGAAATAGTTTTGAAGCCCTTGAGAAAACCTTTAATACTTTCCTTAAAGTTTCAAAGCAATAAATCATAACTTTCATGATCCAGAAAATGCAAATCAGAACGTGTGTAAGTTATTCCACTTATTTCCCAAATTCTCTAACACTACTTAAAAGCTTCTTATAATGTAAAAGATGGTCAAACTTTTTAAAAAGTTAATGGTCCTCTAAAAGATGGGAAACATTTATCATGTTAGACTTACAATAATTCATTTTTCTTTGGAGATAACGAGCAAATATAATACATTTCTCCTGGTACTTCTTAAAACTTTCAATAATAATAATAAATCAAATCAAAGATTAAGAATCCCGTAAATTATTTTTTTTAAAAAATTTAACATTAGCATTTCTCTTAAATAAGGGGAAAAACATTTATTTTAACATCAAAACCATTTCCGTATGATCTTTTATAATGATCCTCTCTCTCGTTGTCTAGTGTTTTATTACTGTCATACTTTAAAGTTGTGCATTGCCAATTAGCGACGGGGGAGTGACAGAATATTAACGTCGCACTGCTAAGCTACACGAGGGCTTTCTGCGACGGACCTTGTAATTTTGAACCATGGTGAAATATCGAGGACGGCATCTGAGCTGGCACCCACCTCTCCTAAATACTACACCACACCAACGGGAGAACGTTTGAGCTCTCGACAGATTTAACGTGCATCGCGCTTCCCAACACGGCGAGTCTTTAGTGGTACTGGGCTCGAACTCAAGATATGACCACAATCCGATACCTTGAACACTAGGTTACCACGGTCACCCAATTAGTGATGGATTTCGTAGTTAATAACTTCGATCACCGCCCATACGGTATAGTGCAGGGGTGGCGAACCTTTTTGGATCAACGTGCCATTTTTTCTTTAAGAAATGATTTAGGAGCTATAGAC
>BMAV01004013.1:201559-262282 GCA_019973955.1 Trichonephila inaurata madagascariensis
TTCTTAGGTTAGTCTGAAGATACTATGAAATATTTTGAAAATAATTTTATTTTGCTTGTAATTTTTGTATAGTTATCTGCAGAACATAATGTAAAATTTTACTAAACATATCTCCCAGCTTTTTTCGTGATTAAAAACTGCCTTTTACCTCAATTCTCATGCATTTCACTGTTATAACGTACACAATTTAATTTTTTATTTATTTCAAAAGACAAAAGATAATTCTTTTTTTTTTCAGTTCTATAGCATTGATCTCTTACTAATGAAACCTAGCAAAGAAATTTAATGATAAATTGAACCTAGAAAACATTTGTTACAATAATTTGTTATATAACCATTCTGTGTCTGAGAGAAATTATCACTCTTCCATATTTTGGCATAACATACTATAAATCAATTTTTATAGAATATTTAGCATTAAATATCGTTGAAAATTAGTGAAAATGGGATACTTCTATACAGTGGCCTTTCAGTAATTTTCAAATGGTTAATTTCTAACGAGTCATAGGTACGAGACACACCGTGTAGATACCTGGTATATGCTACATATGTTGAGGCTTTATATATTCTCACATTGATATGGTGTGGAGATTTGGAAAGAGCAGTGTAAGCTCAAGTGTCGTCCTCATCACTTGACTGTAGCTCAAAATTACGAAATCCACATCGCTAATAATTCTCATTTTGCTTTGAAGTGCGTTCTTAATAAACAATCCTTCGGTTCAACAAGACAATAGATCTAAGTATAAACAAGCATGGAATTTGTTTTGAGGACTCTTGTTGTATCCACTACTGTCATGGTCTCGAACTCATGGCCAGCATTGTCAAGTCGCAGTTTCAAACTTAGTGCCACTGAAGACCTGACAGTCAACCTGATTCAAGACCTGATTTCAAATCAACAAAATGAGTGAGCATTGTACGAGTTTTCTTTGTTTGCATAAATAATGTTAAGTAAGATATTTGTTATCAAGAAATCTATTTCATTCAATAATATTATGCTAATGTTTAAATAAGATAATAATAAAAGCAAGTAATATAAAAAATTTTAAGTCAATACCTACTTAGATCAACAAAGAAAAATTTTATTTTAGCTACTTTTTATTAAACAGTTACAATTAATATAAATATGTATGTACATAATGACAAAATCACAACATTAAGTGGTCATTAATTTTTATTCATTATCATTAAAGTATCGTATTGTCATTCAAAGCAATAGTGAAAAGAAAGTTTCAGCTCAAATGAAGCCGAGAAAAAAATCTTTTCAAGTTTTGACACAAGTCACCAAAAAGGAGGCCAACGTGGCTGTGTGTGTATTTGTAATTCTTTAAATAATTAGTTTTAATCAATTAATTTTTATTAATTATAATTAAATTATTGTATTGTCATCCAAAATAATCATGTATATGAAATTTCAGCTGAATTGAGTGCTTTAAAATGTATTTTATTACTGATTGTACATTCTTACACGATAAATAAATAAATAGAGAGTGTGAGCTAATAGTAGGTATTGATAAAGGCTTTTTAAAGAGTGATAATTTTAAAAATATCCTTTCAAAATTCGGCACAGAATCTTTAAAATATCAAAATATCTTTTAACAATCGGATGACAACTATTTCAACATTAAATTTAAATGAAAAATTACAATAGAACATTTCTGCAGAAGATTTAGTTTTTAATCTTTTCTCTCTCACGTAAAACAAAAAACGCCAATCTTAGAACTCAGCATTCTAATCTAGTTTTTATGCTATATTCCTTCTTAATGGCGGATGTAGAGTGTTATTTTTGCTGATGCCTTCTCATAATAAAACTTATATCGAATCAATGTCGCTAATAAAAACAGATAGCACCAAGGAAGCACGTCGAGAAACCAAATAATGACAAAGCAACCAGTGTTGTCCTTTTGCTTTTATTACATTTACCAAATGATGAATGAACCAGTGGTGCTTCCTGAATTAGACATCAAGGCGTGCTGCGTCATATGAATGGATTAAGATAAAAGGATTCGCAATTTCATACTGCAGTCAAAATATAATATTCTGGAGTTATATAAATATTAAAAAATAAATATGGTTATAAAATATTTAAAAAGTAGTATTAAATAAAACGTATATAAGTTAAACTATTAATTTAAGTGTAAAACGCGAAAATAAAAAATTTTATGGAACAAACTTTGAAAAAAAGGTAGAAATTTCAAAAAAAAAATTGAGAAAAAAGATTTCAGGTATGATAGTTGTTAATCTTTTTTTTTATAATAATATCGATTCATACAATATCGATATTGATGATCGCCTATAGAAGATAACCTCATTGCACTCATCTAAGAATATTTGTATAATTTTGTTATTTTTATTTCTAATTTTATACATTGACGAAAAAAAGTTTTGTGCCATTACAGTGGATGAATCCTTTAATGCACTTATCCTTTTTAGACCTGACATATTTTAAAGGAGGAAAAAAAATTTGGGGTAATTAGATTTTTTGAATGGTATAGTCAAAGTACAAATGCTAGGAAAATTATGCATTTTTATTAGTAGTTTTGTTACATTGAGAGGTATACATATGTGCATCTTAGGTCTTAACTGCAACAATAAAAAAAATCCAACTTTTTCCCAATGACATTTATTTTGATAAATCTTCGTTAAAAATGAAATAAATACATAAAAATTCAATTTTATAAAGCTGTCTTTTTTTTTTTTTTTTTAAAAAAAATTATTTTTTAAGGTATTCGACTACATTCGGAACCGTGATTTTTCAAGAACGCATAAATAAATCGATAATTTTCATGGTATTTAGTGTCACTTAGATTAGAATACATGCATACAATAGTTTTAAGGACATTTTGACAAAAAAAATTATTTAAGTACAATATTTGGGCAAAAAATTAACTTAGAATAATCTTTATTCAAAATGTTCTCCTTTTGTGAAAAATGCTTATATTATAATAATATTTTGCCTGTATATGGCTCAGACTTCTCTACAGAGGCTCAACTAGAATTTTTGAAAAATTCCCGTTATTTTCAGAGTTACCACCAATTGAAATAATTATCGGCGGTTTTTTTCTTAAAATTGCTCCCCTCTGTTGTCGTAAAATATGGATAAACTTACTTCTTCTAAGTTATATATTTCAAAAATTCTAGTTGGGCCTCTGTAGAGAGGTCTGAGCTATACGCAGGCAAAATTTTATTATAATAGAAGCATTTTTCGCAAAAGAACATTTTGAAAAAAGATTATTCTAAGTTAATTTTTTGCCCAAATATTGTACTTAAATAATTTTTTGTCAAAATGTCCTTAAAGCAATTGTATGCATGTGTTCTAATCTAAGTGACACTAAATATCATGAAAATTATCCATTTATGCGCTTTGGAAAATCACGGTTCCGAACGTAGTCGGATACCTTAAAGTAAAGGTACAAAAACAATTACATTTAGTACAAGAACCACGAGTTCTTGATTTTAGTCTTCATATCAAAATTTTAATGCAAATTTGTCTATCATAAATCAAGGGAAATGTCCGATTTTACCATATCAAACATCAGCAAAACTTTAAAATCCAGCTTTTACTTCACAAGTGCTTATTATAATATCTGGTATTATAACTTTGTGCTATCATTTATACCCTCTTCTTCATCTTCATTTTCGACAAATACGACAAACTCACCTGGTAAAACTACATCTTCAGAATTCCCATTACTTGAATCATAAAAAATACAATCCCTTTGACTCATAATTTTCTCTATTTCTTTCCAAGTTAAATATTATAAATCGGAATATAACAATACTTATAAAAATATGTGTATAAATTGAAACTTAGAAGGAAAAAGAATTTAATTTACGGTCAGTTATAAATAAACCAAATCAATCTCGAATTAGTACGAAACATGAGAAGATCAAAACAAATTGCTATGTAAATTTTATGTATTTCTAAATTTTTCTTAAATTGCTGGCTAGAATATAAATATCATGATATATATAGTCTCACTTAAAATTTTTATAACTGTAAATCAGCAAAATAACCATGTCATCTTACAAAATAACATTGCACGCAAAATCTCAGTTTGAATGTCATTCGCATCTGGAACCGAATAATAAACGGAGGTTAACAAATATGCAAATCAAAAGCTACTTGCAATTAGAATGCTACAACTGTTTAAAGTGTGATAATTATATGATATGTTAACTCTTGGAAATTATCTACATCAAATAAATCAATGTGAAGTTCAAAAGTTTATTTTATATATTAAAAAAGTTTTCGTTTTCGGCTTTATGTCTAGTCGGCCCTTGCTACTTCACGCGTTGAAAATCTCCAAGGAAAAATACAAATACCCCATCTGGTGGTAAAACTGAAAAGCATGAACTTATACAAAACATAATCTTCAGTCACAATTGATTGCTTTCGTCCCAAAAAAGATACGAAGGTAAAACAGCAGGTAAACTTTTGTGTACCTTTGGTCTCTGAAGAGGTTATATAATGTAACTTAACTTTTTAATTATCATTATTATGCATGTCCTATGACTATATAAATGCTATAATTGCAATTGAAGGCAGTTTGGAATAGAAAGGTTAATAGTTTTTACTTCATAAATGTTTTACATCTGAAGATCATTACATGCATATATTTTATTCTATAATTTTTACTGCTGTATGATGTGAAAATTTACTTAGGAATATTCTTTCTAAATTTGAAATCTAGAACAATTTTATTTCACGATGGCAAAGAGTATATATATATATATATATATATATATTGGCATATTTAACAACAAAAAATCTAATTAGCTTTTTAATGATTAATAATGGCTTTCTAGATAACATATTGTTTATTTTCTTGCATGTTTTGTGTTTTTTATAGTTATTCATTTTAGTCTTATAAAACTCTTGATAATTAAATTCACACCCATGTTTTATTTATAAAAGACTTTTTATGAATTTTAAATGAGAATATAGAAGTTTATATAAAACCTTAAAAACCTTTTTTCATTATTATAAATATTTATTTTTACAAACATTTATAATACGTTTAATATGCTCAAATTAATTGTTAATAACATTTTGAAACATTGAAATGGCTTTAGAAAAAATAATCCATTCAAGTCAAATAATTTATTTACCGATGAAAATCTAAAATACTTTGTTTACAGCTGAAAAATCTAAAATTACTACAAAATCTTTGCAAAATGTATCGAGTTTGAAAAATACTCAATCCATTTTAAAATAGATGAAATACTTTTTATGCTCTTTACACATGTTCTTATTTATTATATTATTTATTCACATATTCCAAAAGAAACATCAGGAGATGAATGAGTCGAAAACTTATGATTTAACACAATAAAATAATTTCAATAGGTAATACTAATAATGACCCATGTAATGATTTCAATTCTAAAATATAATTTCAAAACATTTTAAGCCGACAATCCTTGAAGACAATTATAGAAGTAGAGAGATAAAATTAAAAAAAATAATAAAGGCTTTTTTTTTTAGTTGTTTCTTTTTCTTTTTTAACCTCCACTTTATTACTTGGGACTTCATTTTTATCTTTTTTTAAGATGAAATAAAGACTAATAAAGAAAAGTTTATCGTAGAAAAAGAAAAACTTCTTTTATATAACAGTTGTTGACAAGCTCAAATTATTTTGAAGAAAATTGTAAAGAATGATAATACGCGAATAAACTGAATAAACCCAAAATAAATTTCAAGTATGTTATGACGAAATGCTTCCCTAAGGAATAGAATATATTTTTCGAAAAATGAGACTGAATCGCAATTTTTTCAGGTTCTAAGAAACTTGTTGTATCCGTGTAAGATAATGTACTTCTTCTCTTCTATTTTCATTTTAGGTTCAAATAGGTAACTCGGAAACAATTCACTGAGAGAAGTAAACAATTTAGTAATTTTATTTACAGTCTCTTCTTTACCATTTGAGCGAATGAATTGTAAAAGGAAGTCTACATTTAATGCTTTATAACACAAAAAAGCCTTGAAATATAATCTTTTTTTTGTATGTGTGTTGGGGACGAGTATTTTTTTTATTTTGGAGTTATAAGAATAATCATATTTTTCTGCTTCCAAAAAATACTTATTGTTTGCTTAATAAAAACAATGTATTATTAATGATTATTATTAATGATTTTTATATTGATTATGTTAAAATAAATATTTTGAATGTATTTGTTTTAAATAAATACTTACTGCTTAAAAAACTAAACGAATTGCAGGAAGATTAAAAGAAATTTGAATAACCTATAAAGTAGAAAGAATGTTTTGCTTCTGGATAAATTTAAAAGCAACATTACCTTCAATGATTCAGATCATAATTTTCATAATAAATGAAGTTGATTAACAGTACCAAATTTAATTAGAGTATTGGAAGAGTTTTTAAAAAAGATACTAAACGCGCGTACCACACCATGAAAAATATGTTTTTTGTAAAAAGGATTTGTATGATTATACAAGAAAAAAATGCATTGTTGTTGCAGTTGTTTTTGTTGCTAATCCTCCAGAATCTGACTAACATCGATTAGACCATTGACTCTTAAAAAGTTGAGGACAAGAAGAGTGTGCGGCTATCTTCACCAAAGGACCCATTTCCTGTTAGGGAACTAGTGACGTCTCAACGGTCAAGTAGTTCCGCATGGGAAAGTACCTCAGACTAGACACCCCGACGCTTCTGCTCTAAAGAAGTCAACCTTTGACCTCACTTGACTCAGCCAACAGTAAGGTGTCCGGCGCAGTTCCTGCTCCAACCAATGGTTTCAAAGTCCACCACGTGAGGGGGACTTGGACCAAAAGTGGAATAGTTATCCTGGCTACTTCCAAACAGAAGTGATTCTACAACACATGTCACTTTTGTAGGCGTGACGTATTTCACCTTTAAAGAGACACTTAAAGGGAAACCCAGAGACTCTCGATACAATAAGGAGCTTCACAGGCACTAGAGAGACACTTCTAAAAGCTTCAATACTCCACCAATTTCTTTCACCAATCGACTTCCAGCATACTTCAATGGACTCTTTCTCCGATTGACTTTCACACTCACTGTGATCTTACGAAGCTCACATCTATGAGCATTCCATTGTCGTCTAAAGGCTGCCTTTATTAGGAGTAATCTGGCCTTAACAGTGATTTCAACAGCGCCACACCTTAGCAGCTCATAGCACCAGTAACCAGCGTCGCAGCAGGCGTTACAAGCAAGCAAACATTTTAGTTTAATAAGTATAACTTAATGAGTTGCTTAAGTGGCAACACCCATTTTGTTGTTGCATTCTGTTTCTTTTCGACTCGTGACGTTTAACTTTTACGCATCGTTGAGAAAATAAAATATAATACTAACATCTCTCTCAACATTTGGTGCCAAACCCCATTAATCCACATGGATATCTTTTCTAAAGAGATTCAAGCAACTCATTACGTGCTCGTGAGAAGTCTGGTGATCCTGACACTTTGAAAAGATGGAAATCGCTTTGTTCTCTTAGAACTACATACACTTCATGTACCACTGGCAAGACGTGAGGGTGTAGCCACAATTGATTGTTAATAGACACAGACCTATATTACCCTCATACCAATGATGAGTGGAAGGCACCTTCCACTTCAAATTTTTAAGATTTTTCAGCGAGTAGAATTCAAAATGGGTAAGGGAGGTAGTGGAAGGTTTTGGAAGATTACAGCCCTCTTTTGCTAGGTTCTCCACCATTTCATTACTGTAAGGTCGACATGAGATAGAATGCACTGAAAATGTATATCGTGGTACAGCGATATAAGTTTTAGTGTGCGTAAAATGGAGAGACTGGCTTTATCACCAACAAAAAACCAGTTAACTTGTTGAGATGAACTGTATATTGGAGAGAATACTAAGATATCCATATTTCTTTTTTAGAACAGCCTCAAGTCCTACATCAATAACTATTAGTTCACTTCTTAACCCTTTAACGGGCACAAAGCTAAAACACACTTTTCTGTGATAAAGTACTTGATAAATGTAATGTTCTCATCCTCTATAAGCATTATATAGTCACAAAAAAATATCTGATCAGTAGTTTTTTATTCTGGGTGGTGGCTAGACGTTATAGCCACTGCGCACTTAAGACATTTAACTTACTTTTCAGGACAGAAATAACGATTCATATTACAATAAACCTTTTATGAAAAAATAACATTTATGCTTATAACTATTTCAATAACAATTAATTACAAAGTACAAATGAATAAAATAATAATAGCATAATTGTACACAATATAGAATACTTACTAAAACATACATTGAAATTGGTATATAAAAACATTTTAAATTTTATTTAATTTTGGTATTTTATATAGTTTGTCAAAATTATTGCTGCCCTTCTTCGGCTGTAAGGAATTATCATTAATATGCAAATGTGAAAGAATATATGCGAAACGTTTCACTGACATTTGTTGAGATATATACTGATCAAGCAAATCAGGAGAATTTGACTAGTAGTCCCTATAGCTAGGCACAAGCGCTTGATTCCCATAATCTTCATCATCAGTATCACAATTATTAGAGACTGATGGCAAGATCTGATGGCAATTCTTCAAATATAGGAAGAGCCTCTTGAACAGATAAGTTTTTTCTTAGCATTGCTACATAAATATACTCAAATTCTACTTTACGTTGATAAAAATAATACTAATCAATGTACAATAAATCTTATAAAAACGAAATTCTAATTAAAAATATATGCACATCTATAAGTAAAAATTATTCAAAGTATTTTATGTGGCTCAATAATATGCAACCGTTTTCTCCGAGCAGAAAAGCTATAATGAAAGATTTTCGAACCCAAGAATCTCGTACCACATATTGTAAACAAAGTTTGCTTATATTTCCCACTCCCAACATTCTCACGTGATTCTAAGAGCTAGCGTGATTCTAATAAATCTTAATATAGCATCATTATGGCTGCTATTAATGACCTTCAACACTCATTGTTATCTGAAAATAAGGGGTGTGTCATGGGTTAACAAAGAATTATTTCTCACAACTTTTATATTAAACGTCTATTAATTTAATAAAACTATCAATAACTCTTACAGGTACTCTGTTTTTGGCTGATACTTTTGTATGTTTGAGAAATAAGATTCAATTCCCTGTAGCACATATTTTGAGCAGCTATTTATTAATATATGATTAATATATTTCATTATAATTAATTTTATCAATTGTATACTATTTAATACTGTATAATAGTGAAACAAATCAATTTAAAAATTTAAAATGTATATACAAGTTACCTAGTAGTGGATTTCTTATGGATTACGGAAAAAAATAGAATAAGAACACTAGTTGTTCTTGAAGGGAAATAAAATACCTTCCACGGACCAAAAAATAGAAATCTAACCTCTTAGGAGACAATGGCACCCAATTTTTATTATGGATAGTAGTGAGAATAATATAGTAATTATATAAATAAAATATAACACACACACACACACAATGTAATGTAAGAGTAATAATAACAACATTAATAATAGTAAAATTTCTGCATTCTTACATTTTATTTTATTTTAAAATAAATACTTAAAGCTTAATCAATATTTTGACAATGAAACTTTTTTTATTATATTGATTTGGATTTTATTTTGAACTTCATAAATAAATTAAGGATATCCAATAATAAATAAAGATTTCCGAAAAAAAGTTTTAATCAATACTTTTCCAGTACAGATAAGTTTGTATTATATCTTTCTATTCTCACGAACTTATGAGACAAAATCTTGTCTTTAGTAATTGTACTGTAGAACACAGTGAACATATAAAAAAAATATGGAAGAAAATGGAAGAACAGATCAATACTTCTTTTTACTGATGCCACTTACAAGAAATTTCGTCCAACTCTCAAGAACAAAAGTTTTACAGTTCCTGTGTACATTTTTTTTTTCAAAAATGAATCGCTTGCAATAAAAAAATTTTTATCGAAATATATAGAGTGAATTTTATTTTCTCAACAAGGCATATATTTTTATTGATTTACAGAAATTGTAAAAAAACATGAGTTTCAGAGATTTTAATCCAAATATTTAAAAGTTGGTTTCTATTTTAAAATTTATAATGCTTAAATTCTTCGTTACTTACGACTCTTTGAAATCAAACTATAATTTTTCATTAGAAAAAGTATCAAATAAAAGCACATTTCAATATATGAAAAGAATCATAAAAAGATTTTATTGCTCAATTTTACCTTGAACCACTTAATTCATTATTTATAATTATACAAATTTCATGTATAACTAGTATATAAACTAATCAAAATAAATCATGTCTAAAAATATAGCTTACGGAAATTGTTTTAAACTGTTTCTGTTCTGTTTAGTTTTATTCATTTCTGCTGTTAACTAATATTAATCTTTACATCTATTTTAATTATAATAATTCTGATCATTATTTTTTGTGTGCATATATTATTTACATATACACTCGTTTCTAATAATTTGTAATTTATTTCTCTCCAGTTATCCGCTTCATTAAGTTTTACTTTTTTTTAAATAAACAAACTATGTATCATTTGGGAATAATTATTTACCGCTTTTTCAGCTTTAAAGAAGTCAATATTGATCTAAGGTATCCGACTACGTTCGGAACCGTGATTATGCAAAAGCGTGTAAATGGACAATATCTATGATATTTAGTGTCTCTTAGATTAGAAAATGTATATAAAATTGTTTTAAGAATATTATTACAGTAAAAAATGATTTAAGTACAATATTTTGACAAAAAGTGAACATAGAATGATCTATTTTCAAAATATTCTCCTTTTGTGAAAAATACTTCTATTATAATAATATTTTGCCTGTATATAGCTCAGACCTCTGTACAGAGGCTCAACTAGAATTTTTGAAATATATAACTTAGATGTGGGTTTATTCATGTTTTAAGGCAACAGAGGGGAGAAATTTTAAGAAAAAAACGCCGATAATTATTTCAATGGGTTGTAACTCTGAAAATAATGTGATTTTTCAAACATCATAGTTGAGCCTCTGTACAGAGGTCAGCTATATACAGGCAAAATATTATTATAATAGAAGCATTTTTCACAAAAGGGAAATATTTTGAAAATGGGTCATTCTATGTTCATTTTATGTCAAAATATTGTACTTAAATAATTTTTTATTGTAATACTATTCTTAAAACAATTTCATGTACATTTTCTAATCTAAGTGACACTAAATATCATGAAAGTTATCCATTTATGCGCTTTTTTAAAATCACAGTTCCGAACGTAGTCTCGGATACCTTAATTTTACATCTATTTTGAGGCCTAAACAAATGTATTTAAAAATATACTTCCTAGAAAGAAATTATTTATTAAGTCATTAAATTTTTTTATCGTAAAATTTTAATAATAAAAAAACTAACCTTTTTATAATTGAAAAACTTTAAAATTAAGGAAGAGCTTTTTTTAAAAAAAATTGAACTTATAAACATATTTAATTTTGTTAGTAATATTCTTTAAAGTTCTAAACAAAAAAAATTTTCTCCCATTTACAAAAAGGAAAATATTTACTAGATTTAAAGAATGACATTATTTGTAATTGAAATTAAAGTTACTTAGAAAAAGTAAAAGTAATCAATGAAATAAATACTTAATTAATTGATACTATGCAAATCTCAAAGAATGTGAGAAAATTATGTTAATGGAAGGAATGAAGGGAAATATTTTGAAGGGTTTTAATACAATTTACTTCAGTGTAAAACTCTTCCAGCTTCAAGGAAAAGGGGAATAATAATTTATTGTGCTTATATACTGAATATTCCAGTGCTAATTTACCCCCTGTATTTGAATAAAAAATTAAAATGTTATACAAATTCTTAAATCCATAACTTTATCTTTATTTCTTAACTTCGGCTTTATCTTTTAAAAATAACATTACATTCTAATTAAATATTCTGACTTGCATTTTCCTTCGTCATTTTTAATTGAAAATAAATACGAGTAAGTCATGAGGAAAAATTGAACCATCCGAAATATATAAATATATTTTATAATTTCATGCTTTTTAGGAGTTGTCAAATCCAAATGTGCTCGTATACATATTCAAATCACTAATTCTGCATCTATGAGAGATACTTTGTAACAATTAAGAATATATATTTTCTCGAGTTAAAGATGAAATAAATAAATATAATTCCATTTCTTCTCATAATTTTTTTTTATTATTATTGACGTAAAACCTGATAAATAAGATTTATACCATTGTTGATCTTTCAGTTTTTTCAGATCCATATAGTTTCAAATTTAGTAAAGAACTTTTCGTTGTACATTTTTGGCGTATTTTGATGAAGTCAAAATGTTAAGAAATTAAAAAAAGGCTTATTTGTAGTTTTTCTGAAAATTTCACTGATGGTTGTTTTCTATTATTAATAACCAATTAGTTTTTATATATCTTAATGGCGGAAAACAAAGACAGAAGAAATATTTAACAACGAAAATATTTAAACAATTCGAAAAAAAGGAATAGTTTTACTAACTTTAAATATTTTGTTGTTTATAAATGCCAGTAAATCAGGTGACTTAAAAACACACTACAGTTAAGAGTTTAAAAATGGAATTTTAGTTTATTAATTATGAATGAAAGCTCTTAAGGGTTCGAAGAAAATATCTTCTGAAATCATTTTCTTTTTATATTATTTTTCTCTATTCAGTGAAAGAAAGTTTTTTATGTTTATTTAAATGTAATATAATATAGTTTTAATTGAGGAATTCAAAACAAATTAAAGTTAAATCTTGAAGGAGAATATGTCAAATTTCTTTCAGAGAATTATTACAATTCATTTTAGACCTAATATTAAGCTCTACTTTCAATTATAACTTTCTTAAAAATTAATTATCATTCATTTTCATTATCTTCTAAAAATCTTTCGCCCATAAAATCAAAAATTCGAAGCGGACAACGTACTTTTGTTTAAGAATCTACGAAATCAGAAGTTTCCTATTTTGCAATCAAGTAGCAAGCCTATATTTGACATTCTTTTTCAATTCCTACACTATTAGCTCGCACTGTCTATATATTTATTTATTTATATATTTGTATATTTATTTATTTATCTTGTGGTAGAATTTTAAAGCGCTCAATTGAGCTGAAATTTTATACACAGGATCATTTTGGATGACAATACAATAATTTAATTATAATTAATAAAAATTAATTGATTAAAACGAATTATTTAAAGAATTACAAATACAGCCACGTTGGCGACTTAGCTACCCTTTTGGCGACGTGTCAAAACTTGAAAAGGTATTTTTCTCACGTGTTAAAGCATCCAGTTGGACTGAAAATAAAAGGACAATACGATACTTTAAGGATAATTAAAAAAATTAATTACCACTTAATGTTATGATTCGGTCCTATGTATATACATAATTATATTAATTGTAACTATTTAATAAAAAGTAGCTAAAATAAAAATTTTCTTTGTTGATCTAAGTAGGAATTGACTTAATTTTTTTTAATACTATTTAGAATTTAAACTGTATTTGGAGCTAATGACCCAAACGATTTACCGAGAAACAAAACATTGCATTAAATTTCCGTGAAAAATCTAGGAAAGTTGATTCGCCAACACAAGATTTTATTTAACATATTGGTTAATTGTAATTCATCTCAATCATACAGACTACTTGTGTTTCTTTAGTCGGGGTTTTTGATGAATAACTTCAGAGTTTGTAAACATGATTAATATTTGAAAACTGATCTAAAATCTACATGAAATTGTGAACAAAATGATACAAAAAACATTTGCTTTATTTAATTATTAGTTGAAAAAATATAAGAAAAACAAAGAAAATTCTTCATTTTTGTTAGTAACGCAGTATTTTTCAATAGTATAATAGATATGTTTAAGCACAGAACTTAAGGTATGGCAAAATATCTTTGAATTTATTCAATTCCTACTATTAGCTCACTATCTCTACAGTGGGCCACAAAAGTGTTCATACACTTGCAATTTCTTATAAAATTTAATGTTTTCGACTAATAAAAATTAATGTATTGTAATTGTAATTTTTAATGATATCTGCAATTTATTCTTAATGGAATGACATAATTATTTTTTTAAAAATAGAATAACTATTTTTTTTAAAAAATTAATTATCAAAAAGCTACTAAAAAACTACGCCACAAAAGTCTTCGTACACTTAATAAAAATCTCAACTTAGCTTTAAATATTGTATTTTCTTCTTAATTTAGTACTTAGTAGGATATCTTTTAGTGTCCACAACAACTTTTAAGCGTCTTGGTATAGATTTAATCAGTTTTTTGTTATTTCTGCATAGATTTTCCTCCATTCTTCTGTGATTATTGTTTTTACTTCACATTTTGTGTTTATTTGTCACGTTTTCTTTTTTTTTTACATCTGAATCTCACCAAATATGTTCTACTGGGCTAAATGAAGTGATTGAGGAGGTGTTTTCATAATTTGGGAGCAGTTATAGAGACACCAGTGGCGTACAATTCTCTTGGCGTCATTACCCTGTTAAAAAATTAAGTAGTCTCCAATATCCAAATTTCGGGTGGATAATTTGAAATTTCTCTTTAAAATAATTAAATAGAGTTCATGATTCACAATATCAACAAAAAATACCAAATTACCTAATTCTGAGACCAATTTACACCTCCACGCAAGAACACCTTCATTTCCATGCTTCAGCATGGAAATGAAGGAGTTCTTGTTCCACATAAATTCATGGGATTAAACTCCTTAATTTTTTCATTTACAAGCTATTGTAGGCCTATCGGAACCAAGAATGTTGAACTGTCTGCCATCCCAATCAATTTACTGACAATTTTGAATTTTCTGAAACTTAATTCCAAGAATCTAGTTGGATCATTAAGACATGCAGGTAGAAGTGTTCTTGCGTGGAGGTTAAATTGGGCACATAATTAGGTAATTTGGTATTTTTTGTTGATATTGTGAGTCACGAGTTCTATTTAAATATTTTAAATAGATATTTTAAATTATTCGCCCAAAATTTGAATATTGGAAATGACTTCATTTTTTAACAGGATAATGACGCCAAGCGCACTGCTCTCAATGTACGTCAATGGTGTCTATAACTGTCCACAAATTATGAAAACACCTCCTCAATCACTTTATTTAGCCCAGTAGAACATATTTGGTGAGATTTTGATGTAAAAAAAAAAAGAAAACACGACATATAAACGCATAATGTGAAGTAAAAACTATAGTCACAGAAGAATGGTGGAAAATCGATGCAGAAATTACAAAAAACTGATTAAATCTATACCAAGATGCTTAAAAGTTGTCGTGGACACTAAAAGATATCCTACTAAGTACTAAATTAAGAAGGAAATACAATATTTAAAGCTAAGTTGAGATTTTTGTTAAGTGTACGAAGACTTTTGTGGCATAATTTTTTAATAGCTTTTGATAATTAATTTTTTAAAAAAATAGTTATACTATTTTTAAAAAATTAGTTATGTCATTCCATTAAGAATAAGTTGCAGATATCATAAAAAAATTACAATTACAATATATTAATTTTTATTAGTCGAAAACATTAAATTTTTTAAGAAATTGCAAGTGTACGAACACTTTTGTGTGCCCACTGTATATATTTATTTATTTATTTATCTTGGTGGAATTTTCAATCGTTAATAAAATACATTTAGAATTAAACTGGAATTTTATGTACATGATTATTTTGGATGACAATACAGTAATTTAATTATAATTAATAAAAATTAATTGATTAAATCTAATTATTCAAAGAATTACCAATACAGCCACCTTGGCATCATTTTTGGCGACTTAGCGAACATTTTGGCAACTTGTGACAAAACTTGAAAAGATTTTTTTTTTCCCTCACGTGTCTATTTTATACATATTTCTGTACAATAATTAGTTTATTCTCGTGCCTTTTACCAACGCCATCGACTGTATTTAGCTTTTGCGTGATGGCAACATGTTGTTTGTTTTGAGTTGTTTGTGTAACATAATTGTCACGTCAAGAAACCATCGAATTAAAACCATTATCGTTTGGCGAAGTAGTTCATGTACTACTAGCAAGATCAAATGTAAAACTATAATCGTTTGGCGAAGTAGTACATGAACTACTCAACAAGATAAAATGTAAAATAATGTTCTGAATTGCTGTTCTGTGAATAAATGTTTTGATTGGAATAAAATGACGGCTTTTTTGTGAATAAATTTTTTTTAATGATTAGAATAAAATGCCGTAAATTAAAATAAAAGTAACCTTTAAATACGTAAAAATAATACTTGTGGAACATTCAGCTGCTTTTTAATCGAATTTTTAATTTAGTTTATTCAATTCCTACTATTAGCTCACAATCTCTATATACATAGGGACACAAAAGTGTTCGTACACTTGCAATTTCTTATAAAATTTAATGTTTTCGACTAATAAAAATTAATATATTGTAATTGTAATTTTTTATGATATCTGCAGCTTATTCTTAATGAAATGACATAATTAATTTTTTCAAAATAGTATAACTATTTTTTTTAAATTAATAATCAAAAAGCTATTAAAAGATTACGCCACAATAGTCTTCGTACACTTAGCTTTAAATATTGTATTTCTTTCTTAATTTAGTACTTAGTAAGATATTTTTTAGTGTCCACAACAACTTTTAAGGGTCTTGGTATAGATTTAATCAGTTTCTTGTATTTTCTGCATCAATTTTCCTCCATTCTTCTGTGGTTATTGTTTTCACTTAACATTTTGTGTTTATTTGTCCTGTTTTCCTTTTTTTACGTCAAAGTCTCATCAAATATGTTCTTCTGGCTAAATAAAGTGATTGAGGGAAATTTTCATAATTTGGAAACAGAGAGACACCAGTGGCGTACATTGAAAGCAGTGCACTTGGCGTTATTACCCTGTTAAAAAATTAAGTCGTCTCCAATAGCCAAATTTCGGGTAGATAATCTAAAATTTCTCTTTAAAATATTTAAATAGAGCTCATGATTCACAATACCATCAAAAAATATCAAATTACCTAATTCTAAGGCCAATTTACACCCCCAAGCCAAAACACCTTCACTTCAATGCTGAAGCATGGATGTGGAGGAGTTCTCGTTCCACATAAATTCCTGGGATTAAACTCCTTATTTTTTTCATTTACAAGCTATTCATAAACAATGACAATTAAACTATGGTTGCGGACGCCGTTTTCTTCTCTCAAATGATCCAAGGGATCCCCAGATGAGTGATATGTTCCTAAAATATAATAATATCTTTTTAAATACAAATACTCAGCTTGATTTTATATCACAGCTCTCTTTATTAACGGTAAAGAAGATAGAAAAAAAACTAACTATGTACACAATGTTGCCAAACAGCACAAGCTAAATTAAAACAAAAACAATAATTTCTTGGATATAGTTGGACGGCTTGAAAATAACTTACAGCATGTTACATACTCCCACCTTGCAAAGTGAAACTAAACTTTGCAATCTAAAATAAATTAAACTTTAACCATGCAATACATTGTATAGATATATATAACACTTAATTCCTCCTAAAATTTGAAAAGAAGTTCACAAGTTCAATTTGCGAGGAATTTTTATGGTCCTTTCCAATCTGGTTTCGGTAGGGGGTTTCTCCTCAGAATTATCAGTACTTTCAACAGGAGAATCGGGAGCATAATCAGTTGGTGAATCCAAAACATGGTCAGTAGATGATTCAGGAGTTTTCTCAACAGGTAGGCTGGCTTTTCCTGAGGCCTTTAAAACACTAATTTCAGTTTTAGCTGATACTTCTAATGGATATAGCCTTTGGAAGGGACGAATCCTCTCTGCATGGGAGGTTCTAATTCTAGCTACTTGGGGAACTCCATCCTTGCCAGGATAAACCTCCAAGACAACACCAAGAGGCCAGTCAATTCGTCGCACATTGTCATGCCCAATCAGCACAACATCGCCCACTTCTAAAGCATCATTTCTCCTTGTCCCTCTGTGGACCAGAAGAGCAAGATATTCATTTCTAAACCTTTGTCTCAGATCTTCACGCAACTTCTGAAAGTATTTGGTGCGTTTTACCAATGAAGATCGATATATTTGATCTAAATCAGGAGTTTCACAGTTGCTATTTCAGTGAATGAACATTGTTGGGGACAAAGGTAACAATTCATTTGGATCTTCGTGTATGTATGTCAAATGCCTAGCATTGATTATTGACTCACAATCACATAAGATGATCAGGAGTTCTTAATAATTTACAATAGATTTCCCTAACACTCGACGTAGAAGCTCTTTGAGCATTCTCACAATACGTTCCAACCATCCACCCCACCATGCTGCTATGGGTGGAATAAGTTTCCAAGTGATTTTCTGGGCAGTTGAGTACACTACAATTTTATCCCAATCTAATGTTCTCACTGCATTATTTGTTCCTACAAAGTTAGTACCGTTGTCACTGTAAAGTACTGAAATCCTGCCTCTTCTCGCAATGAATCTTCTCAAGGCTTGAATGAAGGTATCAGTAGTGAGTGATTGAACTAGTTCAAAATGCACTGACCGGTAGACAGCACAGGTAAACAAAACAATCCAAGCCTTCGCTTTTGACTTAAGATAAAGAGGACCTGCATAGTCTACACCTGTTACTTCAAATATCTTTGAGTAACTCTATCTCTAGGCAGCGGAGCAAAGGGCACTTCAACATGCTTAGCTTTATAACGTTTGCAAATCACATACTCAGAGAGACACTCTTAGCTGTAGTTAATAAATTGGCAGCTGTAGGTATCTTTTTCACTGGAAAATCTCTTACTTTTTTCTTAAAAGACTGGCAATTTTCATCTACACCCAATCCAAAACCAGCCACAGCCAAATTAATTCTTTCTTCTCCCTCTGTTTCTGCCTTAAGGAAAGTCATTAAATTGGTTAAACGTGTGTGTTCTTTAGCATCTGTTGAAGCTGCTGAAGTAGCACTTCTATTCCATGCTTTCAAAAAGTCCTCTTGAAAACATGACTCAACCATGGGATAAAGAATTGAAGCACATTTTTCAGTAGTCACTCCTAAAGTCTCTAAGGCTCTTTGATAAGATTCGAGTTTATCATACAGAGATGTCATTGAGAGAGATATATATATATTTTTTCCTGTTTCTGCACCGAAATTATGAACTTTAACAATTCACGAACATAAACCTCCACTAATAGATAATCTCTACCAAATCTCGCTTTTAAGCTTCCCACAGCTTTGGCCTAATTGGCTGCTGTTGCCGGGAAGCTCTCTAATACTTCTCCTGATCGTGAGCCATTTACAATAGCCTGAACAAGATACTGAAATTTGTTCTTGGGCGCGATTTCATCATCGTCATGGATAAATTGAAATTGACTCCAAAATGGTATAGCCAATCTTTAATATCGCCACTAAACTGTCTAAATTCTAATTTTGGCAGATTAAATTTCTTTTTAGCGCCAAATATAACAATATTTTGAGACTCACCAGATACTGGGAATGTTGCCTTGATTCTCGCCAACTCCCGTTCGTGTCCTCTTATTTTTCCACTTTCTTCATATTCTAGCTGTTTTAATCTTTCAGCTTTTTCAAATTCTTCTTTTAGTTTTCGCTCGCTCACAGCCATTACTAAAATATTTGTCACAAAGTCTGGATCATCCAGATACTCTTTGCTTTTCAAAATAATGTCTTTCAGTTCCGAAATTTTTACCTTATCTGGAAATATCTCTCCAATTTCATCTGCCACAAACAACAAGTCCTCTTTCAAGAAGCCCTTAGCTGCTTTAAATATGTTTGCCATGTTTGTTTCCAAAAACAAAATCCTGTCGTGGTACGCCAGAAATATAAACAATGACAATTAAACTATGGTTGCGGACGTCGTTTTCTTCTCTCAAATGATCCAAGGGATCCCCAGATGAGTGATATGTTCCTAAAATATAATATCTTTTTAAATACAAATACTCAGCTTGATTTTGTATCACAGCTCTCTTTATTAACGGTAAAGAAAATAGAAAAAAAACTCAAACTATGTACACAATGTTGCCATACAGCACAAGCTAAATTAAAACAAAAACAATAGTTTCTTGGATATAGTTGAACGGCTTGAAAATAACGTACAGCATGTTACACTATTATAGGCCCATTGGAACCAAAATTGTTGAATTATCTTCCATACCAATCAATTTGCTATCAATTTTGAATTTTCTGAAATTTAATCCCAAGAATCTAATTGGATCAATAAAACATGGAGGTGGAAGTGTTTTTGTGTGGGGTGTAAATCGGCCAAGGAATAAGGTAATTTGGTAATTTTTGTTGATATTGTGAATCATGAGCTTTGTTTAAATATTTTAAACAGAAATTTTAAATTATACGCTCAAAATTTGGATGTTGGAAACGACTTTATTTTTTAACAGGATAATGACGCCAAGCGCACTGATCTCAATGTACGCCACTGGTGTCTCTCTAACTGTCCCCAAATTATGAAAATACCTCCTCAATCACTTTATTTAGCCCAGTAGAACATATTTGGTGAGATTTTGACGTAAAAAAAAAGAAAACATGATAAATAAACACAGAATGTAAAGTAAAAACAATAATCACAGAAGAATGGACAAAAATCGATGCAGAAATTGTAAAAATCTGATTAAATCTATACCAAGTCCCTTAAGAGTTGTTGTGGATACTAAAAGATATCCTATTAAATACTAAATTAAAAAAAGAAATACAATATTTAAAGCTAAGTTTAGATTTTTGTTAAGTGTACGAAGACTTTTGTGGCGTAATTTTTAGTAGCTTTTTGATTATTAATTTTTTACAAAAATAGTTATACTATTTTTAAAAAATTAATTATGTGATTCCATTAAGAATAACTTGCAGATATCATAAAAAAATTACAATTATAATATATTAATTTTTATTAATCGAAAACATTAAATTTTATAAGAAATTGCAAGTGTACGAACACTTTTGTGACCCACTGTATTTATTTATTTATCTTATATAGTGGAATTAAATACATTTTAAAGCGCTCAATTGAGCTGAAAATTTATATACAGGATTATTTTGGATGACAATACAATAATATAATAATAATTAATAAAAATTAATTGATTAAAATTAATTATTTAAAGAATTGCAAATACACACAGCCACGTTGACATCAATTTTTGGTGACTTAGCGACCCTTTTGGCAACTTGTGTCAAAACTTGAAAAGGTTTTTTTTTCTCACGTTTCAAAGAAATCAGTTGAACTGAAATTTATATTCACGATTGTTTTGGATGACAATACGATACTTTAATGATAATTAATAAAAATTAATTACCACTTAATGTTGTGATTCTGTCCTATGTATATACATATTTATATTAATTGTAACTATTTAATAAAATGTAGCTAAAATAAAAATTTTCTTGGTTAATCTAAGTAGGAATTGGCTTAAATTTTTTTTTATATTACTTGTTATTGTTCTAAGAACAATAACTATAACTACAAAGGAACTAGAACTATTTTTAAGTGGCTCACGTGTTTTTCATTAACATTTTCCATTCTGTGTATAGATGAACATTTTAAAGAATTTGCTGCCAAAGATTTCGTTAAATTTACGTTGAAGATAAATAAAACATTCGACTTTTTAAAGTAATATTTTGTCTCTGTATGTTTTAAAATTGTTTCATATAAAAAAAAAAACTCAAGTTACCATTCTGCTCGCATCTCTTCTCCGCTTAAATTTTCCTAAGGAAATTACAAATTTTTATCCTTTAAGGAGCAATTTTATGTTGAAATGAGTAACGAAATAATTTGAAAAAAAAGTTCCTATTCATTCACATTATACTTCCCGCCAAATATAAATCATTTTTATAATGATGCCATAAACCATTTGGTTTTTCCATTAGTTTAACAGCAGAGTAAAAATTTCTGTGAAATATTCCCTTAATCAGAAACAGTTTCGCCTCAATATTTCTACTTGAGTTATTTCTAAAGGATCTATAAAATAAATGTTCAGTAAATTTTATTGAGGTATTCATCTTATTTTTCCCCTCAATTCTAGGATGCAATATGTTCATCGTTAAAAGATATTTACGGACTCTAGCAACGGATTTGGTGTGCTTCACTTTAACCATAAAATACTGGGGCAATAAAAATCTTATTTGAGAATTTCACTCTAAAAATAGAAGCTTTTTTTTTTTGTATCAAAACAAGCTTAGTTTAGTAGATTTCCTATTCGGTTTTACATCATTTCATTTCTCACTTTATAGTTTTCGGGACATTTTTTTTCTTTGCTTTTTTTTATAAAACTACGATACTTATAAACCAAAAACATAAAGAAACAGAGCTTTAGACAGTAATATAAAAACTGAAGCTTCTTTTTGAAAATCTGTAACGGCTTCTTGTATTTAACTTTAATGGCCATTTAAAACATGCATCACACATTTTAATGAGAGGCAAAAAACGTATAGATTTTGTGATAAAGATAAAATCATAAAAAAACTTTACTTTAGAAAATTCTTATGGTATTGAAAGAATTTATTTTGCTCGCGTTTTACTCATTTCTAACAAATATTTTTAGGAATATTTTGTCAAAATACTTTATTTTTATCAAATGAACTCATTATTTACTTATCATATATGTTACAAAAATTAATAAAGAAATATAGAGAAGAATAAATAACTTTGTTATTAATCATTTTCTTCAATTTTTTTTTTTTTTTTTTTCAGTGATAAAGTGAAGTTACACAATTTTGGGAGGGGGTTTTTAATGCTTTCAAATTGAACACTGAAATGAAAAAAGAGCGGTTTATTCGTAGTTTAAATTATGACTGTTTAAATAAATAAATAAAATCACCTTTTTATATGAATCAAAAAATAGTTATTTCTAATATATCAAATATATTTTAACTCTAAAATATAAAAACTGTATTGAAGTTTTTATACTATTTCGGAAGCATTGAGGAGACAGAAGAGAAATGATCAGTAAAGTGTTCATGCGCTTTTTCAGATGAGCAGTCCCCCACTAAATGTTTTATTTTACTTTTATATTAATTTGCTGTTACAGAAATCACCAGTCATTATTAGCAACATCCTGTTTTGTATATAAGAAAAGAGCTCTTTCTCTCTCTCTCTCTCTCTTATATGTGATTGTAAAAAGCTGTCGTTTAACGTTCATCGTCAATATATTCAACTTTTAACGATATAATAAGCGTGAAAAACCATTTCTAATTTTTTTAAGTATTTTTTTTTACCTAATTATAAATAAACAGGCTAGTTCTAAAATTTCTTCGCTTATGCTTTTGATCTTTCAACAAAAGTTAGAGAATATCTCATTTTGGAATTTTTTTAAAGCTCGAAAACGAACTCTTAATCGCCGCAAGAAATATCCTTTCTACTAATTACTCTCTCTTTGCAAAATCACTGTTCCGGACGTAGTCGGATACCTTAAACCTTCCTTTGAAAAACTTTAATCAG
Organism: Trichonephila inaurata madagascariensis; assembly: GCA_019973955.1. Classification (NCBI taxonomy): domain Eukaryota; kingdom Metazoa; phylum Arthropoda; class Arachnida; order Araneae; family Nephilidae; genus Trichonephila; species Trichonephila inaurata. The sequence goes on from BMAV01004013.1 coordinate 224,985, forward strand.
CAAAACCATCTGATAGGAGTCACTTGCAATCATTAAACTTGCTCTTAATTTAATATTAATAAATTAAATACATTAGGCAGCATATATTTGAAGTCTTTCTAAGGATATTATATTAGTGTACTTGTATATTTTCCATTTTATTATGTCAGAATGTATTTTGTTTTGCTTCATTTCAATAAAATAATATTTTAAATAATCCTTTATTTTCAACTTTTTGTTATGCTTCGCCCCGCCCCCCCCCCGCGTAAGGTTATCTCCCCTCGGTTTGAGAATCGATGTATTACGTCGCCTATTAATATGGACAACTTTAAAAGGTTACGGTAGGGAAGTTAAAAAGGACTCGTTATCATTAAATTCTAATAAAGCAATATTGACTAAGCTGTAAATCAAAAACTCTTAGAAAACAAACTTAATAGAAATTTTTAGCAAAATAATGTATTATTTCATAAAAAAAAGTCGCAAATATTTGACAACTAACAAGATTATAGATAAATTATAAGTAACCAATCAATATTCACCGGGATAAGAAATTCATAAAAGGAAATAATCCTTGCTAAAAGTCGTGGCGCATCTTTAAATCTAACAAAAGAGGAGAACCAAATCCTTTTCAATCTATTTCTACTTATGGCACTCGCTTCTAGAAATGCATTTCATATTTTCTAACGAGATTATTATTTCCGAGAAATATCAACTGTTTGCTAACTGACGTCGAATATAATGAATGACGACACTTCTTAAGAGGGATGCGGCATTTGCATTTATATATAAAATGTTTCAAGGTACAAACTGCGTTTTGGTGAAATATTTAGATACGGATCGCAGGAAGTAATCTTACGAAGAAGACTTATATTATAAAGAAAACTATATGTATCTTTTTTGAATATGTGGATGTGATGAATTCAATTATTTTCGTGTTCTAAAATTCTCCAAAGCCATTATATTCTACAACACAGCACTTATATGCATGTCTGATTGATAACCACCTAAACTTAAACATTTTTCTTTTGGATAAATTTAATGCTTCCGACTAGCCAAGTCACCCATTACTAATTCCAAAATATCCAGTTCAAAATTTCAACAGAAAATATGCTTTAAAATTAGATCAACTTCCATAAATTTGTATATAAATTTTTTGTCAAATTTTTACACTTTTATTATGTAAATAGCTGTAACCTTGGTGCCTTTACAAAATTTAATTTCTTCACTTCGAACAATAAGCCGGATATTCTATGTAAAATATTTTTTTTCTGTAATGGAGCTGCGTATTGGTATTTCTATCTTTGCAGACCTAGTACATTCCCCAGGAGCTGGTATCACTTTTCAGTGAGGCACCATTTAGGCGATACCAATTACCGCAAGTAATTTTGACGCCCAGTTTCTTCCCCAGAGGGAGGCTCCTCAGCTCTGCCGATGTGAAATTTGTACTTTGGAATTTAATTTTGCCGAGAGCATCCAAGCCAAATGGACACTCAAGGGATCTTTTTCATTCCATATAATCATACGACATGGCCGCTGTCGATTTTCTGCATCAGAAAAATCCACCGACTTGGGCTGGGGTTGAACCTGTAACCCGTGTGTGTGTGTGTGCGTGTGCATGCGCGTGTGCGTGCGTGTGTGTGCGTGTGGGGGGGTGTTACAGAAGGCCATCGACAAACCAACTACTCCACTCAGCCGACACGTAAAATATTAAGAAACAGTTATTGTTTATGAGTCAAAATTAATGGTTTTAATTTTTTTTATTCATGAATACATTATTCGAATGTTTTTTTTACATGTTTAATACATAATATCTGAACTTATAATTAAGTTTGAATTAAATCGTTTTTATTTAGGGGATTTGAAAATTTGAATAGAGAGAGATATCAGTTAAATATTTGTTATCTGTCTCTAAACATACCTCGCAATTAAATATTATCTATAACTTGTAATTTACTTCAATTTAAACTTTTAGTAAATCAAATAGCGGTTAAGGATGATTTTATACAACCAAATAATTTTATAAAAACTGGACCGAATCGAAAAAAAATTCCGGTATATCCGGAAAATGATAGAATAATAATAATTAGAATAGACCCTTTTTCTCATCGGTCAATGATGCTTTTATGCTTTGTCTTCTTTTATACTTCTATTTCCACACCTAATAACTTGATTTTAGAGTTGTTAGGGTGCCTTTGTGGCACATGGGAGTACTCTAAATAGTGGTTGAACCGCAAGTCTCGTGAGATTGGTGGAAGGGGAAAAGATGTGGGAAGCCCCTGACCTCCTCCAGGGTGTTCTCCCACGAAATCGTATTGTCACCTGTTTGGTGGTCAAAGCTACGGCTAACGACAGGCGTATATCTGGCCCAGTGATTCTCTACCAATGTGCCGTGGTACTTTTGTTTCCTGCCAAATTCTTGAAGTGTGCCAACAATTTTTTTTCTTTACTTATTAATTATACTCTGAGAAAAAAAATAAAAACTGGAATCGAATCATTCGGCCGTTTTATAGAAATAAACTGAAGATGTTCGCGGTATATTTAACCATGACCGGCTCTAGTAGTTTTGCCGCCTCGGACAAAAATGGAAAATGTCACCCCTCTCTCTAAAGCAAAAAATTATAATTAAAAAAAAGATGAATTGTTCACATACTCACCTATAGAATAATTTTTTCGAACGAAAAGGGAGCATAACAATTCTATATATTATTTTAATTCTTAAAAAATACAAAATAATTCGAAATTAAGAACATAATTATCTGTTATTATTTGAAACGAGTAAAATGTAAGAGAAGGAATCACCAGTTTCAGCAGACGAATTTCTTCGAAAAAGAGTCTACTGATGGTGGGGATCCCAAGCGCTTATTTTAACACAGAAACTACAATCGAGACTAAAATAAAACAACTCGCGTGCTTCTCTATAAAACGAACATTCTAATTACCCCCATCTCCTTTTGATAGCTTAAACCGGACATAGAATGGGTAAAAAGAATCTCCATTGTGCCCCAACTCTGGGCTTGGGAGAAAGTTACTAGTAAGAGATTGTGACATCTCTCGCGTTCTTCTTCTAACATAACTCCTACGTTCTTTGACGGCCACGATTAATGGCAAAACTTTTCCAACCCAATACCAAGAAGAGAAACAAAGCAAAAATGCAAATAAGATATACTTTAAAAGGATATAAAGTTTAGTGAGAGTAATGGCAATCTTAGAGAAAGCTTAGTGCGGAACAGTTCGGAACAAGTGTTAGACGACCTACTCAAAAGGAAGAAGGAAACGCCCACCTTCGATAATAATATTTATAAGGAGGAGTAATTATATATGAGTACATCCATCTATCTACAAGAAGCAGAATAGAGGAATCTTCAACCAAGGTAGGAGGGTTACTTTCTAACCGATAGTATTATATAGAAAGCTAGATTAGGCAGATAATTAATTATACTTAGGATAAGTAATCTAGTTGTGCAATCTGACTTAAATATTCGACTTACTTTGTGGTTTATTCTCACTTAAAATAAGTTGTTCATTAGATATAAGTAATTTAAGTTATTCTTAATAAAAGTTGTATTAAGAATTATAAAATGTCTCATCCTTCAGATAATCCCTCACCTCTAACTTACGCGGATCCAACACGTCATAGCTATCGACAGATGGCTATGTCACAAGATGTGTAAACATATCAAATTGAATGATTTAACATGTACTCCCGCCTGGAACCCTTCAAGTTTCAACAGAAACTGGCATTAAAAGCAGTCCCGGTTAAGCTCATTTTGGGCCCTGGGCGCAGAAGATCTAAGAGCCCCTTTCACACTAGAGGATCGAAATTTATTACCAGAAAACCTGGTTAAGTCCAGCTTATCCGGGTCCCTGGTCGCCCGCTTCAAGCACCCAATGGATAAACCGACACTGATTAAAAGTACAGAGTACAAAACAAAGATCCCACCTAATAATATTTCAGGAAATATATAAATTTTTTATAAAAAAAATATTTCTTAAGTTCGACCCGAATGCCGCCCTTAAAATAAGCCACCTCGGGCAGGGGTCCGGCCCTAGACCCACCCTTGATTGAACGTATCTATTTGTGGATAGATGGGTTTAAAATAGTTTGATTGGATTCCTAATCCGTTTGTGATAACGCATACATCTGTATATGAATTAACGTTGAATGAAGAGTAAAAACTAATTTCGCTCTTTAATAACCGAGACTTCATTTCAAACTATTCGGAAGAGTCAATTAATTCCTTTTGGATTAAAATTAGAGGGGATTACCTCATAATAGCCAAAAAAGTATTAAAAATATTGTTACTAGTTTCTACATTTTATTTGTGTGAAGCATTAACAAATGTAAAAATGAAAAAAATATCGAGACTTTAAAATGTAGATGACGAAATGAGTGTGGCTTTATCATTTTTACGCCCAATTATAAACGAAATTATCAAAAATCATCAAGCTCAAATTTTGCATTACACATATTCTTATAATTAATTTGTAATTAATTACTCAACACACATTTTGTTGTCTTTGTCGCACAATTATTTTATTTAACACTGAAAATTACTGTGATACTTTTCAACTCAAATCAAACCAAGTTTGAAACAAATTGACCATAAATAGTGTCATTTTTAAATCTAAAAGTATTTTTTTACATAGACTGTGATTTAAAATTATGAGGTATGAGTCCAATGCCCTCCATATTGCTTCAAAGTGTCACATTAATAAACAATCAATAAATCTCCTGCTTTTTATTGCAACTAATGTAACATTAGCAAATAAAAAAACTAATTCATCTAACCCTAATTATATGAAAATCTGTGAGTTCCTTCGATAAATCCTCTCAAATAACTCATTCGCAACCTTATTTGAATCTCCAGGAGAGATCTCCTCTAGTGATAGCAATTTTGTCACGCCATTACTTTAATAACATTTCTTTGCTTTTTGTTAGAAGAGATGCCACCTCGTTTCCCCGGGAACACGAAAATGAAAGAGTGGGGATGTGTATGGCTTCCTCCTCTCCTGGGAAGTGATTAAATGGGATATTGATCACCAGTTACAGATTACGAGGTGATACATGACAGAGGAGGGGTCCTCTCGTGTATCGCATGAAATAGAGGATTGATGGAATTCTTCGGGTTAGTCCTCTGTATCTCATGTTTATCAATAGTTAGCAGGGCTGAATTTGATACTCGAAAATAAAATAATGTAAGTAATTATTTTAAAAAAATAAATATGTAGTGTATGAGTTTAAAGGGAATGTTCTATCATTATCATTGAGAATTTTTTTCAGACGAAAATGGAAATGATTATATGTTTAAAGATAAACAAATACTCATACATGCAAATTAGATAAAATATATAACTGTTTCTTTTTTTTCCTTATAGTATTTACCAGACAATAATTTTGCAGTATTTTTCTTAACATAAACTCTTAATTAAATATTCTTATTAATCTTTTGTAAAAAGAATATACATTCTTTTTTCAAAACAGAAATAACGTTTACACACATAATTGCTTAAACTATACAGTCTGAATATATAACACTGAAATAGATAAATAAACAATCGAGTTTAAAACACGTAATTGTATGCCATTTACTTTTGTAAAAACTCCATGTTATTAAATATTATATGTAATTCGAATGGAAATGAATCCAATGTTTTTAAAAGATTCTGTATTGAATTTTTAAGGATAGTCTTAAAATTTTAACATTTTCTTCTTCATCTCCAACAATAATTCGATTCTTGTAGTAATTTTATTATACTTACATATATGTATATATTAAAAACAAACAATCCTAAGACTCCAATCAGATGATGAAGTCGGCAACTGAGCTAGCTCCTCGCTTTACGACTTTGAACAACAAGCATTTCATTGCTCCATACAAAGTTTTCAAAAAACAGTTATAGCCCCCAAAGGGGCAATGTTAGGTTTTCAATCGAATAAAAAAAATTAAACTTTACATTACTTTTTTAAATTAAATTTAGAATTGGTGAAAGAAGGTGTGAATTCTAACACAAACAAAATCTAAAAGTGATTAAGCAAGCCATCTTAAATGTAGCTAAGCCGATAGCCCGCTATGTGGTTAATAAACTAAGATATCCACTAAATAGATGGATGGCTCTTCATATCTGATCTTTTTTCCAGACACTGTCGATAAATTCCCAAATGAGTGAGTGAGTGAATATTAACGTGCTGCTAACTATGCAGCTACTCGAAAGCTTTTAGCGACGGACGTCGTGATTCATATAATTCCCAAATACATAACTCAAAAAGGACATTATTTTTATCTTGATGTATGGCAGAAGATATAATGAAGCGATGTAATGAATTCGGTTACTTTCGGTTTCTAAAAAGAACTAAATAACAAAATCATAGAAATTTTCCTTTAATTTTTTACGTCATTTAGTTTTTCTCAAAATAAATACACTTATATAGGATATTCTTTTCATTTTTATCACTGTCGATATACGTTTTTTTTATTTTACTAAATATAAAAAATTAGTATCCGACTTGAATATGAAAGGATAATATTTCTATGGGAACTTTTTAATTTATATTATATTCAAATAGATTATGGATATGTGTATAAATACCATTTTTAAGTCTCATATTTTTCCCAAGGATCTTTGCTGTACTGTCAGCCAAGTAGTAGGAGAAAACAGAATGCAAGCACAACAGGAAAAAAACGATTTTTAGGCAATTATTATTGAGCAATTCTTTTAACATTAATTATATTTAGGTACAACGGGATCTGGATTGCACATAGGAATATGAATGTAAATATTTTGCTAATCATTTAAGAATGCCAATCATGAATCATTAAGCTTTGCAGATTATTTAACTTTAAAGAAAATAAAGGCTAATTTTTTTTTAAAAAATTATTCAATTCATTACTTTATGAAGAAATTCAACGTTTCTTTAAGAAAACTAAGTAATATTAAAGAAATGATAATATCTTAATTAATTTAAAACTCCTTGTTAGTATTAAATAAAAATGCATTGAATAATTTATAGCAGCAAATAGATTCTTTTTGTTAAATTTTATTTTGTTTCTTAATTAGAGAGAGATAAATTTTGTGTTTTAACACAAAATTACTCGGCTTATATATAAAAATAATAAAAATATATTTATCGCTGATTCCCATTACAAAATCGGATGAATAAAGGCAAACTTTATTACCGAAAAACAAATGAATTATGTTCAGTAAATATTAGTTTCGAGTGCTTAGAAAAGTTGTAAATCAATGAAAAAAAAAGAATTTTCAGGAAAAAAATGTTACTTTACTTAAGAATTTTTTCCTGAAACTATTTAACAACATTTTAATATGAATAAATAAAGAAAGAAACTGAAGTAAACGCCTTTCTTATGTTTTGTTCGAGTTGCATAAAATAAAAAAAATATGATATTGAATATCAAAAAACTCATAAAGTAAAACGGTGAAACAAAAAAAGGATATTTCACGCTTTTAAATATATCAGATATTTTAGACGAAATAAATATATCTAAATTTGTGTTGTTTTATTTTTCATAAGAATTTATAAAGTAGTTATAATAGTTATTATTCAATGATTTTTTTCTTTCTGACTTAGTTATTCCATTGCAATCCAGTGAGAAGTAAAAGACCAGTAATTTCAGAATTTAAATTTGAATCGATATTTCATCAAAGACTACAGCATGAGAATAATATGCATTGCTGTTCTTAAAATTTAATCAGCTTTTACAGAACTGTTAAACAGCTGAAGGTAGAGCTTTGAAAAAAAATGCTAATGGAGTCGGTGGTCCTTCTCATCGTTAATGGAGCTTAGATATATACGAAGTTCGGCAGAACAATATGTAAGGTAACTCTTATGTATTATCAATTAAACAAGCTAGGTCAAAATCAATCTTTTTTCATTAATCGTATCATTAATTTTAATATCTTAATTAAAAAATGTAACTTTAGTGTGCGTATTATGCGTCCTCGTCGTTATATGCATTATGCAAAGATGACTCTGATCCAATCGAGTGGAGTTGAAGCATGTTTGCTTACAAAGTCATTAAATAATAATCACGCTCCATTCAGTTGTCTGAACCTTAAACGTAATACTTTGAGATCGTAATTAAACTAGGATGATAAAAATCGATAAAGATAACGATTTAATTGAAGGGTGATAGTTCCATGCATAATTAAGCAAAAAGAAAAGGAAAGAGAATACTTAAAAAAAATATTAATAACACTGTTTTCGCAAACTTTATTAGTAAACTCTAATAAAGATCCTGTTTTTGTTAATATTCAATGTAATAAAAAAATTCTGCTTTCATATTTACAGATTTTAATAAATATTTAAACTAAACTTTATTCCCAAATCATATTTCAAATGAAAGAAAATTAAAAACTGATGTATTCTATAGTTAGAACCATTATACACAGACGATCTTTTTTTTACTCTCTATTTTTCTTACCAAAAATAGAAATAATTTATTTGCAAATTTCTCTAGATTAAAAACAAGTCGCCAACGTGGCTGTATTTGTAATTGTTTAAATAATTAGTTTTAACCAATTAATTTTTGTTAATTATAATTAAATTATTGCTTTGTCATCCAAAATGATCATGCATATAAAATTTCAGTTCAACTAAATGCCTTAAGAAGTGAGGAAAAAACCTTTTCAAGTTTTGACAAAAGTCGCCAAAATGGTCACTAAGTCGCCAACGTAGCTGTATTTGTAATTCTTTAAATAATTAGTTTTAATCGGTTAATTTTTGTTAATTATAATTAAATTATTGCATTGTCATCCAAAATTGATCATGTATATAAAATTTCAGCTCAATTGAGTGCTTTAAAATGTATTTTATTAACGATTGAAATTTCCACCAAGATAAATACGTAAACAAACAAAAAAACAAATAAATATATAGAGAGTGTGAGTTAATAGTAGGAATTGAAAAATGTTATCAATGAAGAAATGTTTTTAATTGCTTGACAAAGTATTTTCGTCAGGAATGTATACATTATCAGAATACAGTCTGCTGTGTGAATGTAAATCTAGTATGTATGATTTAAAAAAATAATACTTATTAATTCTTTAAGAACAAAATATCTGAAAGAGTATTTAAAAAATAAGTTATTTCATTTTATCTCATGAAAATTTCCTTAAATTTCTATTGTACGTTTAAAAAGTTGACAATATATTTTTAAATAAAATGATGAACTAAAATTTATATATGCTGGAGTACAAACAAAAAAAGTCAAATTTTTCTTGCACATCGTGTAAAGGCAATGTTCTGTGTTAAAAAAAAATAGTTTTAACCCTTATCAAGTATGAATATAATGCAAGAAATAATAAAAAATATACAAAAGACAAAAAGTATTTTTATCAACTATATTATCACAGACCTAGCAACAACTCCTTAAATTTTTAGTAAAAGTAGTCCTCTTATAATTTTTTTAGTTTTTCACAGGGAACGTTTTTAACTAACGTTATAAGTATGAGAGATAATTCCAAATATGTATTTTCTATTCTAAAGGAAATTCAGATTATTCGTCTGTGACAATCATGCTCAACTCTTATCAAATATTATTGTTGCAGTATAATAGCAAGAAGCACAGCAAGTGTTTCAAGCTAAAGCTATCTTGAATGCGAGATTAGTTTGCTTTTCTTATGTAAAATCAGTTCATAAATAAGATAAATAAAATATTTTTCGAATTTCTGAAATTAAAAAATTTTTAATCTTAAAATTTATGTAATTGAAAAATGCTTTTTGAAAATTTAACTATCAAAATGCACATTTGATTAAGTTCATAAATAAAATACTAAATAAGATTTTTTTTTGTTGTTGTTGATGTAAGAAAAATTGTTTTTCAGCTCATAATAGTATAATAAAACTTTTAAAATAGTTTTAAAGATACTTTCTGCTTACTCTTGTATACATACAGTTACGAATTTTGTGTAATTGATCTTTAATTTCATCTTAAAATAGAGTAAATAATCTATACCTCGCGGTGTTTAATACATTAATATTACTATTTGTTGTAATTATTTTATGATAAAAATTGTAACATTCGTAAGCAGCGTCGTCCTGTACATTATTATGGCGATTCAATGGAAACTTGACGAAATATTGGCGTTACAGCCAAGTTGGCATCATTTTGGAGACCAAATTTGTCGAATGCGTGACCTTGTTGGCGATGATTTTTGGCAACTTGGTGACCGTATGGATGTTTTCTAGAAAGTACTGAAAAAATGCATATCATCATGATCTATAATGTAAGCGGGGTTTTCTAGAAAAAGTTGGAAGGTAGCCCCTCAGACTATAAATAGCAGTCGTTTACGGATACTGAGTGAGTATTACTTCGGCTGAATAATCGGATAATCTTTAACATTACATATGTATATTTTTAAACATTGATAGTTGTGTCTGAGCGCTGTAGAAGGTATGAAAACCTTCTGGGATTTATTTTGCGAATTTTAGTACTGTTTCCGGTATTTTAAGGGTTTTCCAAAATAAGTTTTCATCACTCTTAAAGAACTGTTTTGCTCTTTGGGACTAATAGCATAAAAGCCACGAACCCGATCTACTCAAAAATACATTTCACATAAACATGATACTAACAACAGAAATAATAACTTTTTAAGTTCAAACTCCGGATTAATACCAGTATTCTAGCCTTATTTTTATTATTATCTTATTTAAACACTAGCATAATAGTATTGAATGAAATAGATTTATTGATAACAAATATCGTATTTAACATTATTTATACAAACAAAGAAAACTTGTACAATGTTGACTCATTTTGCTGACTTGAAATATACGGGTATTAAGATATCAGAGAGAGGGGAAGAGTATAGTTTGTATCATATTTTATTTACCATCCCCTCTAGTATTCAAAATAAATCTTTTCTTTAAATAGAAACATGGTTTGTATCATGAGTGTGTATTGCATTATATTTATTTTGTTCAAAGATCACAATAAAAAAAAAGTTAAATATTTTATTCTGATTTTGTTTCATGCATCAAGTACGAAATTTCAGATATTTTACTTCACCATTTGTAAAACTAAACCTATTTTTAGATTTTAAATATTCAAAAAAATATTTTTTTTATTTGTAAAAAATACATATAATAATTATTTTTTACGGTGCTACATATACATGGCTTATTTTAATTACATACTTTCACATTTAATGAATATATTCTAGTAACTTGATACTTAACCATTCTAAAGACGTCAAAACTCACGTAAAAATAAGATAGACAAATGACATACTTTTAGAACCATTCACACAGGAAAATCTTTCTTGTTCAGAACAATTTATAAAACTTCTATGAATCCAAGTTTCAAATATTTCTCGGATACTATCTTGAAATTCTATTTTTGGCTTCCATTTTCAAATTCATGACTCTAGAGAATCATTTTCCTCCTTTCGAAATTGAATCCTTTTGACAACCGATAACAGTTACTTTTCGATATAATGTATATCGAAAGGTAAGCTGAGAAAGAATTCGAAGATCTTGGATTCTCTGGGGCAAGGATGATTCCGAAAAGTTAAAATAGGTGATTTTTGAGAACATCTATATTTTATTCATTGTTAGATTCCTTTTAGCACCAAGGAAGCATGTACCTTGGAGACTCTATATGGGCAATACTTTATAAATTCTTTTAAAAGATTGGATAGAATTCGGTGCATTAGAATTCTTTGATGTTTTATTTTAAGTGTAGAAAGTATAAACTTTCTGCCTTCTCTTTAACATTTCTACACAAATATTAAATTTAGGTGTTGTTTGTTAAGGTTATTGTAATATTTTTCATTTCATTTCTTTAAAAATTGAATAGAAATTTTTTTTATTTTCAATAATTTTTAATGAATTATGTGAATCATTTTTTAGGTAAGTAATAAATAAAACTCTAGAGCAACGATACTCAACCTGTGGCCCCCTGACCCTTTTTAAGTGGCCCGGTCATGGCCCATTGCTCTGAGAGAAATTCACTTATTTAAGAACATATTAAAAATTGAGTGGGAAATTCTTTGTCAAGAAATCAAATATATCAATTTTGCTTTTTGCTGTCGGTGTCGTACGGGTACGAATTGATATTCTTTTTCTATTTGGAACGGTTACGGTTAGTGATATCAGATAACAGTGGAGTAGCGACAATTTTATTGATGGAACTAATTTTTAACTATCTTTCACATCTTGCAAGCGAAAAATATTCGAAGAAAATATATCGTTTCAAGACGATTGGGAGATTGACTATTTTATAGTGAAAACAAACATGGATCAGTAATTGTTTGATTTGTCACGAAAGTGCTGTATTTAAAAAATACCAACAAACATGAATTATTCAATGACACTTTTCCTCGAAGATCTCTTTCAAGATGTGATAAATAGATTTTCTTGAATAATCTTCACAACAGCAACAAAGTGTTTTCTTAGTGGTAGTATCATAGTGGTAACAAAGACATCCTATGTTATATTATTGGTAATCATATGAAACTGTTTACTAATACAGAAATAGTGAAGGAGTGTTTCTTAAATGCTTCTAATTTAGTGTTAGTGACAAATATAAAAAATAATAATTAAGATAAAGCAAATTAGGAGTTATAATATTGATCAATTTTCTATATTTTAAATTTCGAATGTTGTCTTTGTCTTAAAACATTTCACTCCCCCCCCTCCTCCATTTATCCTCATGCTGCGGCCCTCTTGGAATAACTAACATACGTATGCGGCCCGTGTGAAATAACTGACATATGTATGCGGCCCAGCAGAAAAAAAGGTTGAGTACCACTGCTCTAGAGACTATTAGTTTTTTGACGTCGCATGTATGAGTGTAATGCATGTCGATCATTTAAATAAAGATATTCTCATCCAGGTTGATTAAAACCTGTTTATTTTTAAGTTCACAGCACAGGGATACATCACATCACAGGAATATTTATGATAAATGCATAAAAGACATGTTACACACACACACTCAACAAGACAGAGAAGGGAATAAATGATTTCTCTTAACGTCCGCACCCCGCTAGACGGTGTTAGCATTTCAATTAAGGTAAAGAAGACAGTTACAAGTTAGTATTAAATAATATTAAGTATTTTTAATATTCTTTACAATATTTAGTCAAAAAGTATTTTCTAGTTAAGGTTGTTGTTTTTTTAAATTCTGCTGGATTTAATCATTAAAACTGTAACGTAGCTACGCGTTTTGAACATATAAATAAATATGAGAATCGATTTGAGTGGGATACAAGATTGGTCCTAAAAAATTAAGTACTGCTTAGAATTGCGTCATTAATAAACCATAAATGAGCTTGAAATTTAAGCAAGGCAAATCATCAAAATTCCTGTTTCATTCATTGAAAATCAAATTTTCGTATCTTTTAATGTTTGTTTTCGAATGCTGCTATTTTGTATGGATTAATTTTTGTGCTTAACGTAAAATCCGGCGTATAATGCTCACCGGTCTATCATCGACGTTTTCAGGAAAAAGCTAGGAACTGCATAAAACGTAATTTTTCGAAAAACGCTCAGGGCAGCCAGTAACGGCGACTACTGGTTGCCATATTGGAAGCAGTCGCCTTCTAGTTACCGACCAGCTATCCAAGAAACAATTTCTAGTTGACACAGGCTCGGACCTCTGTGTTTTTCCATCTTCTTCTGTCTCCTCGGAAACCAGATCCAAATTCCAGCTGAAAGCAGCCAATAATTCCACTATTAAAACCTATGGATTTCTGACGTTGCCTTTAGACCTCGGACTTCGTAGGCACTTCTCTTGGCGATTTGTAATTGCTGACGTTCCTTTGCCTGTAATTGGATCAGACTTTCTAGCTCATTTCGGTCTTTTACCGGATTGTAAACATAAGCTTCTTTTAGATAGAATAACAAGTTTATCCGTCAGAGGACAATCCACACGTCATTCTATGTTGAGTATTAAAATCATTTCAGGCGAATCTACTCCATATGACCATATTTTAAGAGTATCCAACCCTCACACGCCCTGCGGGCACTCTTCGCAACGTTTCTCATTCCACTGTTGATCATATACGAACAACTCCGGGTCCTCCAGTCTTTTGCCGTCCTAGACGCCTTGCCCCTGAGCGAATGAAAATTGCCAAGGCTGAATTTGAGGCTATGGTGCTGGAGGGGACAGCTAGACGTGGCGAGGGATCATGGGCATCCCCACTCCATCTCGTACCCAAGAAGTCAGAAGGTTGGCGTCGGTGTGGCGATTACAGGGCTCTTAATGCTCGTACAATCCCAGGTCGTTGCCCTGTCCGTCATATTCATGACTACTCACATCACCTACAGGGTTGCAACATTTTCTCTGTCATCGACTTGGTCAAGGCTTACACTGCTGTTAACGAAGAAGACATACCCAAGACGCGTTTTTTTTTTTTTTTCGTTTTTTGCCGTCTGCTGCGAAGTATCAGTCTTCTCTTAATGATGCTTTTTCAGGGCTTCGAAGAGCCCAACCCTTGACATGGACTTCTGAATTTAATACAGCTTTCTCAAAATGCAAAGAAGCCTTGTCAAAAGTAACACTTTTAACGCATCCTGCCCCTGATGTGCCTTTGGGACTTTTTACGGATGCTTCTGCTTGCCACATTGAGGCAGCACTGATGCAACGTGTCGATGGTAGTTGGAGGCCGCTAGCTTTCTTTTCTAAAAAACTCGCTACTGCTCAATCACAGTGGCCAGCTTATTACAGAGAACTTTTTGCTATCTACAGTGCTGTCCAACACTTCTGCCATGTTTTGGAAGCTCAGCACTTCACAATTTATACAGACCACAAGCCTATCACCTACGCTTTCCTTCAGCGCCGTGAAAATCTGCCACCTGTACAACTCAATCAACTATCATTTATTGGACGTTTACAACAGACATCCAGCACATCAGTGGCGCTGACAACGTAGTAGCCGACGCTTTCTCTCGTATCTCTTACATTGCACCACCTCCTGTGGATCTTAAGGCAATTGTGAAAGCTCAAAAAGGTGACATGGAGCTATTAGACTTGCAGACAAGTGACAACTCTTTAAAATTGAAAAAAATCGAAGTTCCTGGTTCTGATGTGACACTCGTATACGACACTTCTATGCCAAGACCCAGACCTTTCGTTCCCGCTTCTGAACGACGCCGAGTTTTTGATTCTTTGCATGGGTTAAGCCATCCGGGATAACGTGCCCGTTTGATTTCCACCCGTTTTGCTTGGCCCAGAGTTCAAAGTGACTGTCGCACCTGGGCTCGTGCTTGTTTACGTTGTCAACGCTCAAAGATCTCCAGACACAACTCCTCTCCTCTTCAGACCTTCGCTGCTACACCGTTATGATTTCGATACATTCATATTGACATCATTGGACCACTACCCCCTGCAAAATCGTATCGTTATTGCCTGACAGCCACCGACCGTTTTTCTCGTTGGGTAGAAGCATCGCCAATCAAATCGATCACTGCCGAAGACGTCGCGCAAACCCTTTTTGCTGGCTGGATCTCTCGATTTGGTTCCCCTGAAAAAATTACGACTGACCAAGGCCGCCAATATGAGTCACAACTTTTAAAACATCTCGGCATGTTCACGGCATTCAAGCGTTCTCATACAACTAGCTATCACTCATGCTCAAACGGAATGATTGAACGTGTCCATCGACAGCTCAAGGCCTCTTTGATGTGCCATACAGACTCGTCTTGGTTCGAGGCGCTTCCAGTAGTGCTTCTTGGCATTCGCAGTGTCTTCAAGGAGGACCTTCAATCTTCATCCGCAGAGCTGGTTTATGGTGAACCCTTACGTCTACCAAGGGAATTTATTTCACCTCTTCCCGCCGAGATGCAGTCAATCAGTGCCTCTGATTTTGTTGACCGACTTAGGGCACACATAAGTAGGCTCCACCCTGTCATGCACGTCTTGTGTCTTGTCATGCACGTGGTACACCATTTGTTTTCAAAGATTTAGAAACTTGTACCTATGCTATGCTTCGAGATGACTCCATTCGTGTGGCCTTACAACCTTCATATTCGGGACCTTATCGCATTTTGCAACGTATCGGAAAGGTTTTTATGTTGCGCATGGGCACAAAGGAAGTTCGTGTCGGTGTGGATCGCATGAAGCCTGCCTATGTCCTTGCCTATGATCCTACCAGTTCTGGACCTTCTCTTCCGACGCCTGATTCTTCGAGAGACCTACTGTAACTACTCGTTCGGGACGGCGAGTACATTTTATTGATTTTTTTCAAGCCTAAACTATTTTTCTCCCCAGGGGGGTGATGTGGCGCCATCACTATTGTTTATTACTTGTAAGTGGCGCCACCACATTGTAAATAGACTCCGCTATTTTTTTATCTTAATGTGAGTTTTATAATTACCACTATTTTAATTTTACTGTTTGGTATATATGTTTGTGTTGATTCAATAAATTTTACCATGCTTGTCTGACTTGGTTGCGTTCTTGGGCTATGTGGATTAGCTCTCTTTCCCCCACATCTTTATACTACTCTCTTCTCTCTTACACAAACTATAAAATTCAAATACATCTAAACTTAAGATCTTACTTATTAAAGAATTATTCCAATATTGTATAGATGTGATAATATTGACAATCATGTAATAACCAGAAAAGTTAAGATGAGCCGGAGTTCGTATTAGTGTTTGGGGATGAATAATCAGTTGACATAGTAAAGCTCAACAACTCTCATTTAATCTAATCTCTTACTATCTTAATAATAAAAGTTCAATAAGAGAAAAAGAAACCTTGAGTTTTAACCAATAATAACAAATATTCACTTAATTTTTATTAAAAGATTTGAATTATATATATACGGTCACGCAGATTCCAAATTTAGCAAACTCAAATAACGAATAATGAAAGAAAGTACAGTCGAACTTCCATATAACGAACCTCTATATTGCGAATTTTTCTATACAGTGAACTTTTTCCTGAAACCTTGAACATTTCACGATTTTCTTCGTTAAATAACCTCTCTATAGCGAAGTACATTTTCTATATAACGAATATTTTCTTTTGTGATTCAATTTTTTTTTCTCCCAGTTTTTAAAGTATTTCTGAACATTTCAAGTTATTCTCTCTTTAACACATTTTAGGGTGGTCATAAATCTTGAACTGGTTTTATTAGATCCTAACTCGCCGAGAGCAATAGAGTTCTGGACGTTTCATCCAAAAAGTGTAACTTTTAACACCCATTGTCCAGTTCACTAGAAACATTTTCGAGATTTCCTTTCACACTCAGTGGAGTTGTCCTGTGTCCCAGTGTACCAGTTATAAAATAATGTATGTTTAATATTACTTGTATACTTTAAATTAGAAAATGTCCTTAAAATTCATTAATCTTAGAATAAAATTATTTCCTTAGTATTGAAAATACAGTTCATTCTTCGACATTCTTTTTTCTTGTTTTCTTTGAAGTTTTTTCTTTTTTTCATTAGTAAGATATATAAAATAAGCATATATATTAATTTAAAAAAGGTGTAAACAATTACTTTTTTTAATATATATTTATGAATTTAAAATTTGTTTTATGTGGTTTATAAAGTATATTAAAAGATGAACCTCTATATAACGAACTTTTTTCTGGGATTTAGCGACTTCGTTATATAGAGGTCCGACTATATTTACCCTTACATCCCCAAAAAACTCTCCTTACAATTACAGTCACGACATCCTCTATGCTCCTGCTTCAGATCTCTTTAAAAACCAATCCTAATGTGCAATTATCACGGTTCATTCTCAAAACAATCAAACAATCCATAAAAGAGATTTCCCTAAGGGTTAGTTGGCAACACGTTGAGAACCATCTACAAAGTAAGTTAAAATTTCAATAATTTTAACAGATTACAATGACATTGGTAATGAGATTCATTTGATTTCTCATTTTCTCTTGTTGTTTGTTTACTTCATAAATTCAGAGAATTAACATTGAGATATTTTGCAAAAAGGGATGCGTAGGCCTCCTGAATTTTTTTTCCGTTTGCAAGTTAGGCTTGTCTCAGTTTTATATTAATTATAAGTATTCCAAATATTTCTACTTTTAGCAACTGTTCACCGATATTAAATGTTTCCCGATTAAACACGTGAATTAGGAAATCAAATTCAGATGGTCTCTGAACATCAACTAACAAGGATTTGGACGAAAAATATGCATTGCTTCGTTCTTGAGTGTTTCAAATCAATCACAGAAATTTTGTTGTGACTAACTTTAAAAATTTCCTGATATAATACAAATACAGCAAAATTTACAAAGATACAAATTTCAAGATTTTCTTTTATTTTTAGTATATTTTGCATCTTATCATCTTTATAAAACGAAATAAAAAAAAATATTTAATACTTCACTAAAATGTTAAAAATTGCAAATTAAATGCAAATTTACATTATTTTACTTATAGATTTTACGTTATTATAGATATATTGAAAAAATATTATTAATGAATAAATTAAAGTCTATAACATTAATGTTTTAAGTTTCCAAACCTGTGCTTGAAATTCAGATAATACATTATAGAATCGTTTAAAGTTGTAATTACTTTTCAAAGATACTGCCGAATGAAAAAAAACAGCATTAATCATATCTACTACATTTACTCAAACTACTCCTGAACAATGTCCTTCATTACAGTTCCATAAAAATAAAGAAATCAGCATGTGAGCACCTCATTGAAATTGAAATCCTTTATTGCGTTGCCATTCGAAAAGAGAAAATATATGATTACACTCGAACGCGCAGTCGATTTACTCTCTCACTAATGAATTCCTGTCAAACAAAAAACATAAAATCTGGAGAGAGAAAAGTTGTAGTGTTAAAGGGTCGAAAGAATAGATGCTTCTCATTTTAATTAGAACTAGGAGTTATATTTCCGCCTTCTATTCAGATTCGAATTTGTCTCTTTTGTATAACATGATTTCTTTATTTTTAAAATACGTATAATATTATGTTAGTAAGAAAAACTAGAATATAGCATAAAACTATAAATCATACTATGCGTTTGAGAGATTTCCGTTCTACTAATTTGTTCTACTACAGCTTAAGGCCTTTTGATAATTCATAAACTTAAACATGTTTTGGAATTTTTAACAACAAATCTAACGACACTTTAAATAACAATTGTGAGAAAAGCAGCTTTTAACACTTAATAATTAAAATTTATTACATAAATGTGCGTGCGTGAATCATTTAGATGTTTTCAACGACATTTCAACTTGTAATTCATATATCGATTTTAAAAAGGAAAAAAAGCAATTTGCCATAAAAAATTAATTTAGTAATTATTTATTTCTGTATTCTTTATTTCAGTAATTATTACAAGAACAGAATCCTAAGAAATTTCAGATCCAACTAATAATTTATTAAGAAATTAAAATATGATAATTATAGCGAAGAGTTTAGTACTGCTTTGTTTCACAGCTTTTATCAAAAGGTAAGCCGTCGTATTTTAATGAATTAAGTCATAAAACTTCTCAAAATGAAGAAACAGTTACGAGTAATTGGCATCCAAATAAAGAATTGATTTAATAACTGCTTGTGTGTGTGTGCTCAAAAACATGAATGGCTTTTCAACACTATCTCTTGACCCTTCTTTCAATTTAATGAAACATTTACATGGGATCTTTTTTTCTTAATTTTTAATTGGTTGGCTAGCTCTGTTCATTCTTCTTAAAATTAAGTTTATTTTTTATAATTTTTATAAGTTCATTTTCAAATTGTTTCATTTTATTTTGAATGCAATGTTCTTCCTAAAATTTTTTTTATCATTTTATTTATCTCCATATTGACACTAAGTTTTTTTCAGTTAAATTGATGCATAAGATATTTTGACTACACTACCCTATAGAATTCAATACAGTTTTCATAGTTTTAGAGTCCCAAAATCGAACCGAAATCGACCAAAATCAAAAGATAATTCCTAGCCAAAGTTCTTTTTTTACCTTTTATCTGATACCTATTCCTTCGAATGAGCAGAACTTTTCCTAATTTCTTTTTCTTTTTCTTTTCGTCTTACTTGAGAACAAGTTCGTCCATCGTTATTGCATTCCTTTTGTTCCATACTATTTTGTTTTCGGTCGTTCTATGATCTGGCAGATGTTCGCTGTCTCTTTTTCTTTCTTTTTCTCTTTCATTCAATAGCAAAACTTCTCTGACCTTTGTTCGTCGTGCAGTAACTGAGGGGTTAGAAATAAAAATGGACTTGTTCCAGTTGAATTGAGTTGCATGGTTTATTTTCTTTTCAATGTTATGTTATCGTGTTAAACGCAGTTCAGAATAACTGCTGTATTATCTTAAGAATCTTTCCCCAATAGTAGTGAAACGTAGGAAATACTAGTGAAGGAAATGCGGGAAGAAATCCGTATTTACGTGGATGTTATATAAGTTAGCTTTTTCTTGGTATGAAGTTTAAAACTCCGAACAAAATATTTATGGAAATTAATCGTTTAATTCGATTTTTCCTTGAAGTATGTAAAAAAAAGTAATCCTTTTGAAAAGACATCTTTTGTGGAAGATTTATTCATGCATTATGCATGCATGCATGGAATAGCAAAGTGTTTTCAAATATTGGATTACACAGGCGTATATATACAGTTGGACCTCTATTTAACGAAATCGCTAAATCCCGCAAAAAAGTTCGCTGTATGGAAAATTCATTATATAGAGATTCATATCTTTCAATATACTTTATAAACCACATAAAGCAAATTTTAAACTCATAAACACTATATATTAATAAAAGTAATTATTCATAACTTTTTGTTAATTAATGTATATTTATTTTATATATCTTACGCATCAAAAAAAATTTATTGAAAGAAAAATCGCAAGGAAAACAAAACAAACGAATGTCGAAGAATACACTGTGTTTTCGGCATTAAGAGAAAATAATTTTATATTAAAATTAATGAAAGTATGGACATTTTCTAATTTAAAGCATACAAGTAATTTTAAACATGCATTATTTTAGAGAATTAGTAATTCTAAACATCAGTAGCGCACACAGGAATTTTTCAAAGGGGTGTCCGGGGTCGAAAGTTCACCATTCTTGTATCATGTTCCTTTTGATTTTGTCGATTTTCGAGAACAAAACACAGTAAAAACTAATTATTGAATAAATAATTTGCACATTAATTAATAAAATTAATCATTAATAACAAATACTTAGCTAAATTTTACGTACTATATGCCTAGAATTATAATTAATCGGAAAAGAAATCAAGGGCTTTGGGGGGGGGGTCTGGCCCCCCAAGCCCCCCCTTGTGTGTGCCACTGCTAAACATACATTACCACATGCATCCTTAAAGTTAATTACTCATAAAATTAAATTTATTTAAATTTATTTGAGTTTTTTATTTAAAAAATTACGACATTTTTTGTTTGTTTGTTTGTTTTTTAGGAAAGTGAGGCCCCTGGTTAAACCAGTTAAGATTTATGTCTACCATAAAATGTGTTAAAAGAGAGAATAACTTGAAATGTTCAGAAATACTTTAAAAATAGGGAGAAAAAAAATTGAATCACAAAAGAAAAAGTTCGTTATTATATAAAAAATGCACTTCGCTATTGAGAAAATATTTTACGAAGAAAATCGTAAAATGTTCTTGGCTCCACAAAAAGTTTGCTATATAGAAAAATTGGCAATATAGAGGTTCGTTATATGAAGGTTCGACTGTAGTTTCAAATTTGCGTGGAGAAAGACATTGGTGACTCCAATTAATTGAATAACACATTTATTTATAGACAAGGACTAGAAAATGTCTACGAGAAGACCAATCAACGTATATACACAAATAAATTTTATAACAAATTATTTGTAGTGATGATAAAAGCACTCGTCATAAATAAGCTTTAGAACGCTCCAAAAACGGCTCTCCAGAAACATTTCTTAACAGGAAGTCGGACAGATAAATTCTCTGTCTTATTACAATCAACGCACAAGTAGATTTTGATCTCGATCGATTGACTTCCTAACTCCACCGTCCTTTATATAACCTCTTGAAAATTTCCAGAAGGTTCAATTCCAGAGAGCTCTCCTTGATTTTTGTTATATCATTTTTCTCCAAATTTGTTACCAAAAGAGATAAAGTCACCAATCTGATAACCCCACTCACATCTTCTAGGGTTGCCATAATCTTATTCAAATAAATAGTTGGTAGAGTATTTTCCTGGCAAAGTGCTTTTTACCACAAGCGGTGTATCATTGTAAGGAATCGACGGTGTTTTTCAATGTATATCACGTGTCACTGATATGAATTATCATTGACACAAGAAAGTGAACAAGAAAGCATGGCCAAAAAGTCAAAGAACTCGGTAAAAAGACTGCGAGAAACACTAATGAATAATGTTATAGATTTATTTTGAAATGATATTCATAACAGGGGAGAACAGATCAGAACTTCAAGTTGCAAGACCGCAGTAAACGGCGATACACATAGCAGCAAATATAGGTAGAAAGTCAATGAGAGTAGGGATAGCATCCTGAGATATAGCTGTTCATTCCCTGTCAACCACATTCGCCACAGCTCTCTTCTGAACTTGGCGGTGGCATGGCATACAATCGGCGTCCAATCACGCTCCAGAAGTGTCCGATTGGAGAGACAGTATGAGAGAGTGGTGGCCAGAGAAGTACCTGTTCATATCACTATGATCGATGCATACAATGTACGGTTGAGAATTGTTTTGCTCGAAAAGGACATTGGGCATCCTCTTCGAAAGCAGGGGAGTATTACCAATTGTAGCACATCATACGCGTTTTATTGATGCATACGCTTATCATGACATGTTATCGTCCGGTAGGACGTTCCATAGATGAAATCGGATTGGATCTGTGCACGGCGACTATTATTGGACAAATAGAAAAAAAGACTTCGTTTGCCTGAGAACACAAGCCTGTGCTATTCCGTCACCGACATTGCTCTAGCCCAGGACCATTGCAAATGGAATTGTTAGTGCTGTGAGGTCAATAGCAGAGAGAGAGAGTCTTCATACTAGACGCAAGTGGTCTTAGCAGTTAATCGATATGTAATGGTTCCTCGTTATTATGGAAACCATGAGGGGTGTTCTGCACATGCTGCAAAATGGAGGCAGAAGTGACCACCACTCGTCAATGGATACGTCGATCCATACGAGCTTACATATATTTAAATACCATAAGCTACAACGGAGATTTTAAACTAAATGAAAATAAATTGTTTCTCCTATATTATTTTTTCACTTCTTTATATCACCTTAGAAATCTGCTTAAATTTTAAAATTTTGATCAGAAGTTAATTATAATACTGTTAACTGAATCTGGTACTTTCAAACCATTCAGTTCTGAAACGTATTTCACCATTATTCCTTTGTAAGGATGAATATGTATTAAGTGGCGTAATGGAGAATATTAGCCCCCCCCCCCTGCAAGATCAGGTTCCGGGCCTTAAGCCGGGTCTTAAAAGGATTGAAAAACCATACGTACTTGGCGTCAGTCAGGCTTTGGGCCCCCTAGCGATGCAGGGGCGTACGTTACGCCACAGTATGTATTATTGATTGAATGCTATAATAACCAATTACAGCAGATTTAGCATTTCAAAAACTGATTTCTTTTTCTATTACGTTGCTATAAAAGTAATCCTTAAATTTCTCTCTCTTTTTTTGCCTGTTATTTACTTATTTGTTATCTTTGCACTATGTTTCTGATGATTTAAAACATTTGCCTGCTGAAATTACTTATGTTTTCTTAAAATAAAAGAATTATTTTAGGTTTTATCAAAAAACATTAAATCTGAAGAATAATTAAAAATTCATTAAACTGTTCAATATAAGTACAAAACCGTTCTGTAAAAGTATTTTTCCTATTTTTTGCTATGCATGATATAACTCAATGGCTTTCCTGATGGGAAAGTTGAAAAATATTTTTTAACACTAAACTATTGTTTTTCCCTTTTCTCTTCCATATTTCTCATAGTTTTTCTCCTTTTATTATTAAATTCATCAGGTGCAGCCTAGAATGTTCTTCGATAAATACTTTCATGTACTCATCTGCTTAGGAATATACATAGAAAGAACGAATGACAGTAAGACTGATGTGTAACAGCAAATTATATACTACCAAATATTCATTTTGAACCTCTCCCAAGATCACAAACACAGCCTATTTGCAGGACCTTCACAACATGCATGTATGCGCAGTTTTAATCTCTTTCGTAACAATCACAACTTAGGCAAGTCACAGTAATTTGCTTTAGGAAGCAAACTTTCGGTCTTCTTCATTCAAATCTCGATTTAATTACGAAAAAACATCTTTAGGAACTCCAGAAGGAACCATCTTGTTGATTTATTCAAACACTTCCTGCCATAATTCAGGAAGAGAGGAGCGTATCTTTAAAGGCTGATGATTAATTAGTGTATTGCAAGTTTTCTATGTATTAAAACTTCTGGGATGTTTATATGCAACATAATTATAATGCAGAAGTAATTTGGGGAAGATATTTTGTTTCCTTTATTGTTAAAAGTTCAGATTAAATTGGTCTTAATTAAATCTCTAGCAGCAATAAAATTATAATCTTTTTAATATTAATGTGGAAAGCTCTATTTTTTATTATAAAAATCTTTTTAACTCCTTAAGCGGTCAATTTTTTTACCCACACAAAATGTTCCCAAAAAGAACACGTTTTTTTATTGCACATAACTAAGCATAATACTTAACAAAATGCGAAAATAAAAGAATTTTAATATAATTTTTCATTTCCTACTATTATTTCACTCTCTCCCTATATATATATATATATATTGTTCAAATTTTCAATTGTTAATAAAATACTTTCTATTCATCCATTCAAGTTCAAATACATTTTTTTAAACTTGTAGTGGATACTTGATGTTAATACAATTTTTCCAAATATTAATACATTAATTAAATTAAAAAATTAATAAATAGTAACAAACAAACAAAAAATAGTACAACACCCTATATAGAAAGGAAAATGGAAAATTACAAGGAAAATCGCTTTCTATTTTGTCACTTAATATTGTGATTCTGTCATATGTATATACATATTTTTTTTATATTAGTTATAACTATTAAATAAAAAGTAACTGAAATAAAAATTTTCTTTGTTGACCTAAGTAGGAATTGACTTAAAAATTTTTTAATATTGTTTATTTTATAGTTATAGAACTCAAATACCCTAAATGTTTGCTTTTTATAAGTACACTCGGAATGTGAAGGATGCTTAATACAGGGTGCGGCAAAAAAAAAAAAAAACTCGGAAAAATTTCTTTCCTCCAAGAATAGATAATGAATTTTCTTTCAATTGGCGTTTTCATATTTCTTTTTTTAACTCTTTAATAATAAATAATTTTTAAATATATTTCTTAGTTTTTACTTTGGTTTATGTGTTTTTGATAATGCCGAGCAAAAGGTCTGTTATTTTAGAGTTATTTCAGCAAGAAAAACTACAGTTCGTTTGCCGAATGTACCTCGACAAACAGTGTCTTGTACAATCTGCCGTTTCGAAGAGCTTGGCAATGATGGTAGACGTCCAGAAGTGGGCGAAAACGTACAGTAAACACTTCAAGGAATCGTAAGGCCATCGAAAAGCGAGTCTAGAGAAATCCAAGGTTTCCATGAAACAGATCGCTCATGACATGGGAATAAGTGACAGATTGGTGAGGCGAATAGCAAAAACGGAGCTTGGACTGGAGCCTTACAAGTTGCGACTCACTGAAAAAAACAGTCGTATGACTCAGAAGAGGCCGAAAACTTTTGAAACGGGCCGCAAGTCAGCGCTGGGAGGGATTTCTTTTCACTGATGAGAAGCTCTTTATGGTTCATAACTCCCAAAACGATAGAATCTGATATGTGGACGCTTCAAGCCCCTTGGCAATTGTTGAACATTTCCAATGGGCCGGAGTTTGCACAAGTGGCACTAAACCTTTGGTTTTCGTGGAAGAGAGCGTTAAAATCAATCAAAAAGTATACCAGAAGAACATTATTGAAGCTGTTGTACTTCCGTGGGACCAAAAGCATTTCGGAAATGCAAATTGGACACTTCAACAAGACTCTGCCCCAGTTTGCTAAGCCAAAAAGACACAATAGTGGTGCAAGGCGAATTTTCCAGACATGATATCATCTGAAGAATGACCACCAATTCGCCGGCTCTCAATCCCATCAATTACAGTGTATGGTCCATTTTAGAGTCCAGGGCATGTGCACTAAACCGCACAAAACTTGTGACATCTCTCGCGTTCTTCTTCTAACATAACCTCTATGTTCTTTGACGACCACGATTAATGGCAAAACTTTTCCAACCCAAATCCAAGAAGTGAAACGAAGCATAGATGCAAATAAGATAACCTTTAAAAGGATAGAAAGTTTAGTGAGCAAAAATGGCAATTTAGAGAAAGTTCTGTTTGGAAAAGGTAGAAGTGTAATTTGACGGCCTACCAAAGAATCACGGATATCTAGCCATTACTACAAGGTGCATACTATTGCACGCGAGCCCAACAGCCTATCTGAAAGTGATTGAACCGTTGAGTATTCAACCAAGGTAGGAAGATTATATTCTGAACGCTAGTATATTATTGAGATTGTGATTAGGCAGATATAATATATTTATATTGATAAGTGATCTAATTGCGCGATCTGAGTTAGTTAAGACTACGAGTTTTGGTTTATTCTCACTTAATATAAGTTTGTTCGATATCTAAGTAATTTAAGTTAAATTCTTAATAAAAGTCATATTAAGAATTATAGAATGTCTCATCATTCTGAGAGAATCCCACACCTCTAACTTACGCGGAAACCCCACGACATGACTATCGAACGATGGCAATGTCGCAAACTTTGGACTCTCTAAATCAATCACTTCTGTGGGAATGGGATATATTAAAGGTAAAAGACTTGAGGTTCATTCTTGAACATTTCTGCAAGCGTTTGCATCTCTGCAATGCTGCAAACGGCTGTCACTTTGAAACAAATTCAATTTATTTATTAGTACGAGTGTACTCTTATTGTTATTTGTTATATTTTGTTAATTTCTTGTTTTTTTATAAAGTTATATAAAAAATTGTTTGCCCGGGGTTTTTTGCCACACCCTGTATATTTTAGAAGATTTTCTCTCGTATTTATAAAAAATTTAATGTTCATACCATTGTTTCAAATGATTGAGGTTTTTGTGTATGCGCGCATTTATACACACAATTTGAAGCATGATGTATTACTTAGTCTTACACAGTAATGGGGGACAGAGATAATATCGGCCTTTTTAACACGCTTCTTTAAGTTTCACTTGTATGTAACGGAGTCTTTGAACTCGATTTTTACCCACTTTAAAAGGTCATATTAATTCGAAATTTTGCACATAAGTCAAGGACCGATGACAATACAATAATTTCATAATTTTGTTCCATTGTCCTGAACAGGATAATCAGGAATAACGATTTACAGATTTGGTGACTGTTTCATTACATTTCCAGATTTGGTAACTAATTCAATATACCATTGCCAGATTTGGCGACTAATTCTATATTCTATTTACAGAGCTGGCAACTAATTCTATATACCATTTCCAGATTTGGCAACTAAATCCAGATCCCATTTCCTGATTTGGCGAAGAATTACAGATTCCATTTCCAGATTTGGAGACTAAAAGATTTAGAATAACCCTAAAAGCGAAAACTTTTTTGTGTGTGTGTGTGTGTGTCAGCAATTTCTTATCATATTATAAACAATTTCCCAGTCTTTCTGAAAATGGAAATAAAGAAAAAGACTCGTGTATGTGAAAAAAAAAAATTTGTTCTAACTCAGGGATGGGCAAACTTTTTCGGTCGTGGGTCAAAAATTTAAAAAAAAAAAGTATATGAATAAATGAAAGTTTAAAAAACTAGAAATACATGATTTTACTGTAGATCGAACTAAAAAATGAAAAAATAAATTATAGTTTTAAAAAATTTTAAAAAACACGCTTTTATGGTTAATCGAACTAAAAAATTAAAAAATAATTCTTAATATAAGAATAAAATGATTTACGAGAAAATTCGTGTCATTGCGGTAAAAGTGTGTGTGTGTGCTTTGTACTAAATTTTTACACTAACTCAGCATTTCGGAATAGAACTAGTAAGAAATTATAACAATTGATATAAAGCACTCCACGCTTTTACCACAATGACATTAATTTTCTCGTAAACCGTTTTTTTTTTTTTTTTTTTTTTTTTGTTTTTTTTTTCGATTAACCATAAAAGAGTGTTTTTTAGTTTTTTTTAACTATAATTTATTGGATTATCTTTCCATTTTCATTTCTTCTCAAGCAACTAATTGCACATTGCCTTGCCAATCCCTTATTATTCCCTCTCCAATCCTTTTTTTTAATAGTTTCAAGAAACTTAATTCCTGCCTTCATCTCAAAGAAGATCCCGGATGCGAAGTATTTCAGCACCATGGACAAACTGCATCTCTTGACCATTGATCTGTTGCCACACACAGTCGGCCATTCATATTGAAAAGTTAATGCACGTCGAATGTGTTGAGGCTCGAAATTCCCCTGTTGGCGTGGTGTGGAAATTTGGTGAGTAGAGTACTAGCTCAGATGTCGTCTTCATCACTTGACCAAGATTTAGAATAAAGACATATATCTTTAATAGCCTTCATGTACCTCCTAAGTGCGATGTTAATAAATGATCAACAAATCAATCAATTCATATACAGGATTGTTGATCAGATTTTAAGTGGTTATACAGTAATTAAGGCACACTCTATAATAAACACTTATAAATAAATATAATTTAAAAATTTTAAATGCAAATTGAGACACAAATACAAAAAACAGGCATGAAAAACAATAAATTGTTCATTTAATAGCATGATTGACAAAATGCTTCTTTGCGACAGTGTTAACTATGGCTGCTCATAATTGCATGATCCTCATAAGTCAGAATCTTTGAATATCCCCTAAAAAGCAACGTATGCTCCATTTTTGTCACAATTTGCTGTACAATATATTTGAGAATGCTGCAATGATCCGAATTAACAATGATATACTTGAGAACGTTATGATGGTCTAATCCGAGTCTTTAGTAAAAATGTGAAGACTGTCCTTTTTGCATTTGTGACCAGCCCCCGAATTTCGTTTTTAACAGCCTGCTGGAGATTGGTGGGAAATTTCTAGATCGTTACTACGAAGAAGTCTTTGAACTTCAACAAATTCCTCAAATTTTAACTAGTCTCCAGAGTTCGGCATTCTACTTAATTGCTAATTCCAATCACTATAAAACTGCTTGATGCGAGACCAGGAAGAATATTCTTACAATTTTTACAATGGCTTAAGGATATAATAATAAGAGGATATAATAATAAGAGATCCAAAAGTATGACAAAACTTTTATCATTTCCTCTTAAAGATAAGTTACGTTTTTACAAATTAATTTAGAATTTCAACAAATTTATTCTATGAGATGATGTTAGTTTAATTTTTAGCATTTAAATGATTTATTTATTGTATGATTAAAGTGAAGGTGACGTATTTGAAAATATTGCAATGACCTAATTTGAGTAATGAATAGGTAATGGGGGTAAAATTCTAGTTTAGCTCCTCGACGAAGAAAAAATTTGATGTCAATTGAGCAAAAAGTCTTTTTTTTTTTAATTTATTTATTTGTATTGAATTTCTATCCAATATAAAGACAATAAATCACCAAACTGTCGATAAATAAGAAGGTGCGCTAATATAAGATCGAGAACTAAGGGATAATTATAAAATATTTTGGGAAAATGTTTATAATTTTCATGCATTTATGATTTCTTAATGACAATTCCTTTCTTTACGTAGCATAACTATTCCTTTATCATATGCTTACAAAAAACATTCTACAATTTTGGTAAAATTTAGCACAAGAAGTATTAGTATTTATGTATTATACCGTCGATTAATTTCCTTAAATCAAAAGACGTCACCAATTCAAAAAATGTCACCAAATGCAGTCATCATTATTATTAATATATACTCGAGAACGCGCGGAGACGGTTTTCACTATTGTTAGTATATAACGATATTTTGCGTCATTTTTTGATTTGACGAAATTGGTCGATGGTATAATACGCAAGTACCAAACTATTTTTTCAAAAAAAAGCAAGTGTTAACTAATCGGCTGTTACAATTTTCCCGGGATGTGGAACAAGTTGTAACAGATATGAGGCAAAACAAGAAAAACTGCACAATATTTTTTTAAGAAAATCGTTCTTTTAATGATTAAAGTACATATAAACAGTATTTGGTAATTATTATTATACGTACATAGTCCACAACAAATAAAATCAAGTATTTATTGGAAAATTTTTTTTAAAAAGTTAAAAAAGTTAAATTTATTTAACTAATTAATGTACAGCTCTCCCTTCATCAGAATTCCAGTTCACAAAAAGAAATTATAAATTTTTCCTTGCATAGACTCGTGATAACTCTTTAAAGCCTCAAACTGTAGTAGAAATTACAACATTAAAATAGTTCCGAACAAACAACATCAGAAATTCCGAACATCAGAAATTCATAGAATAGGAAGTCAGTAAATCTTATTATGAACATAAGCTGATTCTTTTACTTTTTAGTATTCATTTTTTTAGTACTTAAGATCTAATGTCAATGTTCTTTGTAAATTTTAACCGCAATTCATATGACAAAAATAAAAGCCTGATCTGTGGTTCTTCACTCTATGAAGTTCTTCACAATACCAAAAATGGATTTTGAAACCAGATGACATTCATTTTACATCATTTTCGAGCCGCTGATTTTCTGTCGCTAAACCAAATATTTGGAATCGCATATCTGTTACTTCTTATTTTGTATTGTTGTTAAAGAAAGAACCAAAGAGATATCGATCCTAATATATGCAACCATATATTTTTTGATAGATATTCATTGAAGTACAAAGAAAAAAATTAATGGTTTTTTAATGAATCTTTCACAGAATCATTGAACAGCTATGATCGTTGTCTATCTATCTATCTATCTATAAGTTTGAATTGTATGAGACATTTCTGTCAACAAAGAAGTTTATCTGTAATGTAAAATCCATACAAACTTTTTTCATCACATTGCTAGTATTGCTTGGAACTCTGTTAAAGTCAATTGATCAATGCATTGACTCAATTCATTTAACCGATGTTGAAAACATTCTTCTTTGTTCTTTTTCAAAATTCTTTTTCTTGATAACTAATCTTTTCCTTCCTTTTTCGGAACTCGATTGAAAAAGAGAAGGGGCGCCCTTTTTGTTCAGCCATTAACCCAAAAACTTGCCATTAGGCCTCGTTTCTCTTTCCTTTGATAGAGGGTGCTAAAGGCTCCACCTAGTAATCTTTCATAATGAACAGCATGGTCGCAAAATATGCTCCCAAATGTAATAGAGTCGTAGAACACAATACCAAAAGTAATAAAAAATTGCAATTTTGTGATGTTACAATAGAATTAAATATTTTATAATTTTTTTTATTAGTTGGAACTACACTTTTAAGCCATATTTATTATTTTGAGTTACATTTAATGCTGAAGTTTTATATGCCTCATTTAAAAAATAATTTTCTCTAATTTGTTCTGATAGGAGATGTTGGGCAGTGGTCCCTATGTGTTGCTTACTCAGAAAACCAGATAGGATTGTTGACTAAACACCAAGTTTGTTTTCACTCTCAGTTGCTCGAGGTGTATGTCCTATCTCCGCAATGGATATGGTAGCTCAACACTCTCGTATCTGGTCACCCATACACACACTAAAAAATTCCAACTTCAGTTTCACTTTATACACTTAATCACCGACAGGCGACGTCCACTGCTCACGCTCGGAGATAAAAATCTTAACAAAAATCAAGTGCCTCTATATATAAACTTTTTAACACTTCCCTACTAGTTGACTCAACCAAAAGGATATAATGGAAGCTACGCTATTCACACACGTAGCTATCTGTGTATTGAAAATGGAGAGTTTTTCATTGCTTCTTCACTGTGCTCATGAGTCCGGTGCTGCCTTTTTAGTCAATTTTATGTCTGTATGTGAAAAGAATTCTACTGCTTCTTAACACTAGAGCAGAGGTTCCCAGAATTTTTTATCCTATAGGTCCCTTGCCCTGTTTTTCGGTTTGGAGTAGACCCAGTGTATAGTGTTTAAAACTTAATAAGTACGTGTTAATTAATTAAGTTAAAATGTAATCAATGCATAAAATAACTGAACAAACAAATGCTTTTAATAGAAGAGATGAATCTGGTGCTCTCTTCAATAACAAATTTTTAACTTTTAGTATCAATCTTTTCAGGTGTAACTCTATATCTGCTCTGCTAATATATTGACCCTTTTTTCCTCCTTTCTTTCTTTTTTGTTTTGGAGATTGGCAACAGCGCAGAGATTCCTCACTAGGAAAAGCAATTAAAAACTTTATTATGATATTCCAAAAATTGGGATAAATAACAGGTATGTCTTTTTAAAGCCAAAATTGCTTGTATCCGTTTTTAAACGTAACTTTAAAATCTTCGTTAGTGCCTATTCCGATTAGTTCCTATTGCAATATGAAAATTTCTTTTCAACGTGACCATATGAATTGATTGTCCACTGTGGTTTTTACCACAGTCAAAGCATCCTCAAACCTAGTTCAAAATCTGAATAAAGGACACCTAAATGCTGAACAAACCAGACAGATTGTCTGTGACAAATTGAGAAAATTTGCAACCATCAATATTATACTGCTTTAGCTTAATTCTGGAAAGAAACGCTGAAATGGTCCTTGTATTAATAAAATTTATCCTGTTACCTCATAACTGCAAATTAGCCTCATTAAAGTTAGTAAATAAATCTGTTAAATAGGTAAAATCTGGTTTATACATGATTACATTTTCTTTTAAAATTAAAGTCAATATCTGATTTAATAAATCCTGGTACCATAGACCCCCATTTACACCTCGTGGACCCCCAAATTATTTTTTCGCTTACGCGATCTCCTTGCAGGTTGTCATAGACCCCTAGGTGTCGATATAGACCACTTTGGGAGAATCACTGTATTAGAGGAGTGGAGACAGAAAACGAGTTCACTAGCACAAATTTACCTTGTGTGAAATAGACCTTACTATTTGGTTCTTGAATAACTTCAAAATACTCTTGGTATATCCTATACAAGTCCATTCAAAACATTTATATTTACAATTTTTTTCCTAAATGATTTTACTATGAAACCACTGTCCTTTTGAGTGAATTCTGTGTTTTCTTTGAATCGGCTCTGTAGAGGTCACTTCTTCGGAATTTTAAATACAACGGAATGTTTGATAACGGTATGCATGGTTATTTACAATAGAAAGAATGTGCAATAAATCAATAAATAAAATAAATCTATGATTAACACGATTATATACATCCTTCACAACGCATCTGTGCAATTCTTGTAAAAGGCTCTGAAATTTTTCTTCCTGTCCAACAATTTTTTTTCTCTCTCTTTTAATTTTCAATGTATGCAGACTACTTTTTCCCATTGTATACCATGTGATCTTTTTATAATTATTTAATATGGCTTTTGTATAAAAATCAAGCCGCACTTTATTCCAATGTTAAGGCTACTGAAAATCGGGTGCGGTTTAGAATCGAAGGCGGAAAAATTCATTGGATGGGGGAAAATTGAATATGATAATGAAGGTTAGAGAAATTTTAGATTTACGTATATGTTTAAAAGTTTTTAATTCTAGCAAAATAAATTAACTATTCACTTCTTATTAGTTCTCATTATTCCCGACTTACAACAGAAAAGGAAAATACAACGTTAACATTCAATGAAGTCAAAAGCTTTCTGAAACAGATAAAATAGATACGGGATAATAATTCACGGCATTCAGATGTAGATCTGGTGACTTCATAAATCCAGAACTATGAAGAAAAATTATATTCTTAAAAAATCTAATGCAAATTTCGAAAAAATTTCTTCCATGTACATGCCATTATGACACATAATTTTAGTGAACCAAATTTCAAGCGTCTAAGTCTTCCCGTTTCTATGTTACATTGCAGATAAATACAAGCTCCTTTTCTTATCTGTATAGATTAAATAAAAATAAGTTTTGTTTTAAATTTTTTGACTTTTCTGCGCACTTCAAAGATGATTGGTAAGAAAATTTGTCAATCAGACACCATAGAGATAGTGTTACAAATAAATTAAAAATTTCATAACACGTTCTAACTAACCTAAATAAGAAAAATATGGAAGAAAAGAAAAAAATTAAGGTAATTGAAATTCGTGTGTTCAATGGTTTAATGAATTTTGCCTCTGAAAGAAAAAGAAATTGCTGTTAAAAGAATTAAATTTGGAATCTACGAAAAAGTACATAAAACCATACTTTTAAATACTAATCAAATACTTTAAATAAATTCTAAATCTTAAAATCATGATTAAAAATAATAATTCCATTGCGAAACTAAATTTATTGTGAAAGTTTATTATTGAACAATGTAAGTCCAGAAGTTAAAGCAATAGTACCTGTAATACATTACATTGTTCAAAATCCAAATACCTCATCTTTTACAAAATGTTTAAGAAACTTTAAAAGGTAAATATTCAGAAACATGTTAAGTTAACATGTTAAGTTAAACATGTAGTTATATATGATATAGTATATACTTATATCATATATAACTACTCTCACCTTAGTATTAATAATATCAACATATGATCAATATTAAAATTCCGAACCTATTCATGAAAAGGACTTGAATTTAATTCATTCCTTTATTTTTTTTCCTAAATATAAATTTAATATTTAAGCGTACAGAGATAAAAAAACACTTTAGTGAAATTTTTATAGTGTTATTATATGAAATATGACACAACCAACGACCAAACCAAAAATTAATTTTGACGAAATGAAAAAAAGCATAATTATTTTCGATTCTTATAATTAAATAAAACTAATTTTCTATTATATAATACATAAGTAATATCTCAAATTAAAAATTTTATCAGTAATAAAAAGCTCATTTCAATATTATTCCTTTTTGAAAAATATTCTTTTGTAAAAATAATGGTATAGGACAGGGGTGGCGAAACTTTATAGATCAACATGCTATTTTTTCTAAAGAAATGATGAATGAGGTATAGACGTGCAGTTAAATAATTTTGACTTATGATTATTCTAAGAAAATAATAAACTAAATACAAACAACTCAGAACTCATCATTTATTTCGAAAATATACATTTTGTACTTAATAGTAGTAAATGTTTTCAAATACGTGTAATTCAAGATAAAGTAACATTAGTATGATTTCTGCTATAACAGATTAGATGAAAAATATTAGGATTGTAAGATGTTACTTTTTGCAAAATGCATGCTGAATTTGAGTCATCTGTTAAACGGTTTCTAAGCGAGTCTTTAACACTATTCATCTCTAAAAATAATGACTCACAAACGTAGATAGATGAAAATATGGTTAAAATAGCATAGCCCAGCTTCTTCAGATAGTTAATTGTATCTGGAATCGAATTAAATGCTTCCAAAATTTCATTATTAGCATTTTTACTTATATTGCTTGTTAATATTTCTGTTTCAATCAATTCCAACTTTCTCCTTTTTTTCTACAAATTTCTGAATCCATATTAAACTAGAGTGGAAATCAATTAGTTGCACTTCAATTTTTTCAATATCCAACCAATCGAATTGGAACAAGTTCAGTTTGTTAAATAAAATCACATCAGGGCATATAAAAAAACTTGATCGTTTCCAGTAATTCTTTGAACTGAGAAAATCTCGCTGAAAACTGTGACCGATCACTAGCGTTTGTTTGTAATACTTCATATTTAACTTTGTTATTTTGAATTAAAACGCAAACCGTTTTGATTGGTGGCGTGCCCAAAATATTGTGTCGCGTGCCATTGGTTCACCAATCCTGGTATAGGATGTATTATGTTGAAGGAAAAAAAATTGCCTTAAGTGCTTTACCTAAACTCAAATCTCTTTTCTTTTAATTTTCTCATTCTTTAGAAATACAGTTTTATATTGCATATGACAGAAAAATAATAACTTTAACAAAATATCCTATTTACGAACTTCTGCCATTCTTTCCAAAACAACTATCTTGAATTCACAGTTGTGGAACTAATGAAACTTCAAACCTATTGCCTACATTTTAAGACGATGTACCAAAAAAGAGCCGGTAAATTTGAGTCTACAAGCATTGAAATGCCTTAATGGCTAATACCGTTCCAAATCTCATTACGAAGTTCTCTGTAAAAATACCAAAACACGCCACCTGGTGGAGATCATTAAAAACCACAACTTCTTGCTCTTCCTAACAATTGATGATCTCGTTATCTGTAAGTAATGACATAAACAGACTTTAGGTAAAAGACCGTCACAAAACTGGATAACAAGGAATTTCAAGAAAGGAAAAAAGAAATTTCCTTTTTTTTCCCTCTCCTTTCTGACTAATGAAAGGGAAGCTTGTTCCGGAACCATTACTCTTCGGGGAAGAAAATGGAATCATAAATAATAAAATGGAGTAATCTTTTTGATGCGACAACATTGCTAAAGACCATCTTTTTTATGTGCACTAATTAAGATTATGAAAGAAAGAATATTTTAATTGAGCTCACACACATAAGAATAGCATTGTTTATAAATGATGATAGGGGAATAAATTTGTTAACTATGACATAAAAAATACTTTTCACATTGTGATATCTCCTTAAGAAAAATGTAATGATAAAAAATATTTAGAGAGTCATATCTGATTAAATTCAATCACATCCCTGAGTTATAAGATTCCATAGGAAACAAATATGAAGTATCTATTTTAAAATTAGGGATGAAAGTTTTAGTTAGAAATGGTGATTATTTTAAGAAAAGTAAGCTATAATGTTTTTATATTAGTTAATACCAAATAAATTGCGTTGAACTCTTCCTAGTTCAAAATTAATGCAAATTTCTTCATACTTTAAAAAGCAGATGCCATCAAGCAAATAACAGCTTTAATTTCGATCGTGGCTCTAATTTAAGAATAGGACAGCATTCTATCACAAAGTTTTACGATGTTTTTTTCCCCTTGGCATATGCTTCCATGGTTTTACGCTTTTTTTTCTTGGCATGTTTCATTTCTTGTCCATGATTGTTCCATGAAGTCACTGAAAGTTTCTTGGGTGATGTTTACTCTTATTTTCATTCTTTACAAACATTCAGAATAGGTAAAACATAATTTGAAGTATCCAGTCTTAATTCTGAAATAATGAACAAAGTTTTATTCCTATGATATGCGATATCATGATTAGGGGTGTAGGAAATGAAGCCCCTATCCCTTGGAAATAGTCTCTACTGAGCAGGGCCGTTTTCAACATTCCCTTTCACCCTAGGCACTTTAAATTGTT